>QRFB01001399.1:28254-67401 GCA_008931105.1 Oenanthe javanica
ATCAACATCTACACCTTTTTCATCTGTTGTCAGCTTGCTAGCTTGACTCATTGCTATTGATGTCACCTTGACAGTTTCAAATCCAAATGTCTTGAGTAGATTCTTGATGTATTTGGATTGATGCACAAAGATTCCATCTTTTGTTTTTTTGACTTGAAGACCCAAAAAGTATTTGAGTTATCCCATCATGCTCATGTCAAAGTCACTGTGCATACACTTTGAAAACCACTCACACATGGCATCATTAGTTGATCCAAAAATAATATCATCCACATAAATTTGAACAATAAGTATATCCTTACCATCAAATTTAAGAAATAGAGTTGGATCAATTTTACCTCGAATAAAGCCACTCTTGAGTAGAAAATTACTTACCGTTCATACCAAGACCTAAGAGCTTGCCTTAGTCCATACAATGCCTTCTTTAGTTTGTAGACATGGTTTGGATACTTTTCATGCTTGAAGCCCAGAGGTTGCTTGACATAAACTTCTTCTTTGAAATAACCATTAAGAAATGCACTTTTGGCATCCATTTAATGAAGCTTGAATTTTTTGTAACATGCAAATGAAAATAGCATTCTTATAGACTCCATCCATGCAACAGGTGTAAAAGTTTGATCAAAATCAATCCCTTCTTGTTGATTGTAGCCTTGTGCAACTAGCCTTGCCTTGTTCCTTATAACTGTACCAAATTCATCAAATTTGTTTTTGAAGACTCATTTAGTACCAATGAATGAGACATCTTTAGGATTTTCCACAAGTTCCCACACATCACATCTTTTGAATTGATTTAGCTCCTCTTGCATAGCCATGATCCAATTCTCATATTCTAAAGTATTTTGAACATTTTTGGGTTCCTTTTGAGTTAGAAAAGCTACAAAAGCACAGAAGTTTACTTTCCATCTTCTAGTCTTAACACCCTCAGAAGCATCACCAATGATTTGTGTTGGTGGATAATTTTTCACAGTTCTTGTAGCTTTGGGAAAAGAATGTTGGATATCTCTTCATGAACGGTTCTTGTAGAAGTTGTTATCCTTGCTATAGGAGTTTGTGAGCCTCCTAGATTGAGTTTAGTCAGATGTTCAATAGTATCATCTACTGAAATTGCAGTGTCAACTAGCTGATTGGATGTTCCAGCTTGATGACTATCTAAATGTGGAGCAGTAGATGTTGTAGCAGCTTGCTCCTTTGGCTTGTGAGCTTCCTGACTACCTGAAGATGCAGTGGCTTTAGTGCTTCCAACAGTAGCTTTATTTCTTCCATTATCATGACCTGCATCATCTTCCTCTTCTCTTGGCAGATCATTGTAGGTTCATGAAATATAACATCAACAGACTCCTCAACAATGCATTTCTTTAAATTAAAGACTCTATATGCTCTACTAGTTAAATAATAGCCAAGAAAAATTACCTCATAAGATTTTGCATCGAATTTACCATCCCTGTCGATTTTCTTGAGGACAAAACAGTTTGAGCCAAACACCTTGAAGTAACTAATGATAGGTCTTTTGTTCCTCAACAGCTCATATAGAGTTTTCTCAAGAATATGCCTCATCACCACTCTGTTAAAAACATAGCAGGCTGTGTTCACTGCTTCTGCCCAAAAGCTCCTTGGCATCTTGTTTTCCTGCAATAAAGTTCTAGCAGTCTCCTCCAAAGACCTGTTCTTTCTTCCCACTACTCCATTCTGTTGTGGAGTTCTAGGTGAAGAGAATTCATGAGTGATGCCCCTTGCTTCACAGTAAATGACAAAATCTTTCTTGAATTCACCACATCGATCACTTCTTATACCTACAAGCCTTGTGTCCAGCTTGTTCTCAAGTACCTTAATTAGATTCTCAAATTCTTCAAAAGCAGAATCTTTAGTACGAAGGAATAAAACCCAAGTAAAACGAGTATAATCATAAACAATAACAAAACCATATTGTTTACCTCCAATACTCTTATAAGATTCTAGACCAAATAAATCTAGATGCAATAATTTTAATGATTTTGTAGTAGATACAACCTTTTTGGCCTTGTGAGAACTTTGAATCTGTTTGCCCAATTGACATGCATCACAAAATTGTGTCTTGACATACTTCAATTTTGGCAAACCTCTCACTAACTTCTTGCTAGATAGTCTGTTGAGCAAGTCCATATGAGCATGACCCAATCTTCTATTCTAGATTGTTGGATCATTGTCAACAACAGCTAAGCAACAATCTGTTTCTTGCAATTCAAAGTCTAAAACATACACATTGCCATCCCTTCTAGCAACTAGAGGAATCTGGTTAGTAGCAACAGTAATAACACATTTATCTTTATCAAAAACAACTGAATGACCATCATCATGCAACTGACTTACACTAAGCAAATTATATTTTAAGCCTTTAACATAACGGACATTATCAATAAAAGTTTTGTCATTACCTACTTTACCTTTACCCAGAATAGGAAGAGTTTTACTATCACCAATTGTGACAACTCCACCTTTCTTGAATTTGAGATTAATAAATTGAGTTTTGTCTCCACACATATGTCTTGTACATCCACTATCAATGATCCAAGATTTTGATTTGATCTTAGCAGCAAGACATATCTACAAAATAAACAAAAACAACACTTAACCTTTTGGTACCCATATTGACTTGAGTCCTGATTGGTTAGTAGCAAGTATATAAATAACATTCAATTCAGATTTCTTGATCCACATTTAGACCACTTTTGGAGAGAAATTCTGTGTTCTTTTTTTCTACCAGAACCATTTCGGCTAGTAGTCTGTTTGTTCTAGTAAGATGGCTTCATGTCAGCTACTTTCTAGTAAATTATGGTAACTCGCTGAGATTTACAATTTTGATCTAAATGACCTTTACCACCATATTTCTTGCATCTTGTCCAGGGCATAACATATTTGTATGGCTTTCCTTATTTTCCTTCATACGTTAGTGCTGTAGCCCTCTTGTTGAAGTTCAAATCAACTCATTCCTTGTCCAAAGGTACCTTGATATTTTTCACCATTGATTTGAGACCTTCTTCTCCTTGAATAAAAGTGCCCATGCCTTTTCTGAGCTTTATAACTTCATTCTCCAAGGAAACAATTCTTTTGGCTTGCTTTGATGAAGTGGCAGCAGACTGAGATGTACCATCAACACGCTGAGATGTAGTTTCAGCAGGCTGAGATGATTTTTTCTTGGAAGATTCTCTGAGTTTGAATGTTTCAAGACTTGCATCCCTTGCCTCTATATCAGCCTTTAGATAAGAAATCTCATCAGCTAGAGCATTGTTCCTTTTCAACAGAATCTTGTTGAAATCTTCAAGATGTTCAATTTTTTATTCAAGCTCTTTGATTTTGAATTCATTTTTAGCTTGGACATGTTTCTTCTTTCAATTAATGATTCCACCTTTGCCATCAGATCTTGAACCATCTGTCTAAGGTAAGCATTCATATCTGACAGCTTGCTATTTTCTGTCCTTACAGAGTTATATTCTTCTATTGGACGACTATCTTGATCCTGCATGGTTAGTTGATCAAGGATAATATTATCAGAATAAATATAAAATTTAAATGAGTTTACCTCACTTGTATCATCCTCAGACTGAATGATCTCCTCAGTTAAGTCTCGAACAATTTCATCCTAAATTCCAACAAGTGCAAGGTTGACCATATCATCATTGTTATCACTGTCACTTGGTGAGATATTTTCTTCATCATCAGTCTAGGTTAACAAAGCTTTAGATTTCTTCTTGTCTTTGTATCCATTACCACTTTCTTTTTAGCTTGTAATAGTCCTTCTTGAAATGACCAGATTTGCCACATTCAAAACATGTTAAATCTCCATTAGAATCTTGGGAGAACTTCTTAGTTTTAGAGATGCTTGAACTCCTTCTTTCTTTCTTCATCTTATTTTTCTGTTCGATCATCTTTCTAATTTTTCTAGACATGAGTGCTATTTCCTCATCTGATTCATCATCAGATTCCAGCTTGTTGTCATCACCAGGAAGTGCCAAATTCTTCATCTTTGATGTGAGATCAGAAGTAGAATTTGTATGGCTAGCATTTATCTTGCCTTCAAACTGCTCTAATTCAGCAAAAACACTTAGAGTGTCCATTGTATCAATTGTTGGAGAAGATTCCAAGGTAGTGTCCTTTGGTTCATAGATCCACATAACAACACTAATGATTTTCATGTTGATCTATTTTTGTGAAATTTTCTTGCCAAGTAAAGTGAGACAATTCATAGTGACTTGGAACCTAGCTTGAGCATCCTTAACAGATTCACTTTCATTGAGCTTGAAATTACCATACTCATTCATCAGCTTGCTGAATTTAACCTTCTTTAAGGCTTTCGAACCATCATGACACAATTCAAGAGTTTCCCACACCTCCTTTGTAGAAGTACATGAAGAAACTTTGTCATTCTCTTCAGGACATAAACCAGTCATGAAAGTGTTAATAACCCGGTTGTTGTAAGCAAGCTTGATCAACTCATCAGCAGTGAGTTCATCTATATCTTTTTCTTTACCATCTATAGTGAGAAACTTGAAAGGACCTTTTTTTTTATAATTTTCCACTCCATGGGTTTCCTAGCCAGGTGCTGATTCACTCTACCTTTCCACCAATTGTAGTTTTTTGTGCCAAGTAGAAGAGTTGCCCTCCAGCCTGAACTTCCCATTGGATATTTGTCAGCCATATGTTCTATACTTTCCTATTACAGAAGATATTAGCATAGCTTGCTCTGATACCAAATGAAAAGGCACACCTAGAGGGGGGTGAATAGGTGTTGTGGCTAACAATGACCGATTTTAATTTTACTGAGTTTTTAAACATGTCAGCTAACTAAGTTGGATTAAAAGACACTGTCAACTAGCTGCTATATACAATGCAGTACAGAAAAAGTAAATAACACAAGATCTTTTAGCCAGGTTCGACCCCTAATCCCCTATGGTCTACGTCCTGGTCCCCTACCAACTGGTAAGAGAGAATATTATTAATCAAACCAAACCACGATTATAGATTACAAAAATATTTCTCCCTTCATCCCTTGTAGCTGATCCTAACTTGCTGAAACCCCAGTTCCAATGAACTAATCTGCCCTCTAAGCATTATACTATCCTAGTACAGCCTTATCTAGCCTCTAGTTCCCTTGAACTCTATTTCACAAGCCTAGCAATCCAGCCACAACTTGATTATAACCAAATGATTACAAGTGAATAAATGTTATAACTCAAACTATAAGCTCCTCACGTATATATATAACTATATAAAATAATAGAGCTCAAAGATGTTTGCTAAGAATGATTTGAGTTTGAGAAGACGTGTGTATATGTTTTGAAAATCAGTATGTCTTCACTTGGTTAAGAGAAACGTTATACACACACATGTATTTATATGAATACTTACATTCGAATTAACATGCCCAAACTAACGTTGGAATTACAACGTTCAACTTGATTATGCTAATCCAAATGACCAGTATTCAAAACTATGAATATTGTGGATAGAAAGATAATAAGAACGTTTGAAATCAACCTCAATATAAGTTTAAATACTAGATAAGAGTTGGTTAGACAAGTTAAGATTTAGTCAAAACCCAACTTCTATTAAATAGGAAACCGAATTTGAATACTAAAATATATGTTTTGTTAATATAAAACTGAACTCTAATATAATATATAATCATATATATTAGATAAACTTGTACAAGTAAGATCCTGTAAAATCTCCATGAAATTCAGACTTCATTGCATATCCAGACAGTTTTGCGCTCCCAATTGCTGATATATCCTGTTTCCAAGCTGTCAGCTCGCTGAAACGCTCTGTTTTCCTGCTTTCAGCTTGCTATCAATGTACTTAACTACATTATACTGATAAATCATATCAGTAAGCTATAAACTGCAAAATCATGTTAGTACATGTATAACAGCTTGCTATTTTATATCGTTTACAAGTTTTTAGCTTGCTATCAGTGTGGTAGGGTTTCACAACCGCCGCCTAAGTACAAAGAAATGACCTCCAAAGTAAAGACAAATAATATATCATAAACCCCCAGGGCACGCATTATACAAAACTCCGGCATAACATGTTTTATCACATTTATTATTAACTTATAATATAGTTGATAGATGGTAAGGATTACCGGCTCCTGCAAGATTGTATTTTCTTTAAAAAAATGAAATTTTTTCATAGCTTTATTTAAAATAAAAATTTGGTGAAAATACGTTAAGATATTATAATGTCCTAGTTATGGAGTGGTCAGAATCAGAAACTTGTACTGTAGTTGCAATGGAAATTTACCTAGAGGCCAGCTGATAAGTTGTTATCTCAACTGCAAATGAAACAAGAATAATATGCACACATATATATGTGTGTAAAGAATTAAGAATTTAAAAGTCATGATCTCAGCTAGCAATATTGGTCAGTGTCTATAGTTTGTTAGACATAGGGCATCATGCATCTTGTAGATCATGCACCATATTTACTAGTAGGTTCATAAAACTTACTAAACCAATTTTGTATTGAAGGGTGTGTCACCCACATCACTTAACGGTAAGGCAACACAGCCAAGTTATGGTACATGTATATTTATATACACTTTTTCAAATATAAATATTTTATTAAAATTTAGTGCATTTCGTACGATTATTAGCACAAGTATCTTAAGAAAAATTGAGCAACCAAGAGATGCAATAATTTTTATAGCCGAAAGTGAATCTTCAAAAACTAAAACGATTAAATTTTACCGAAAAAAATTGTAAACACATGCAAAAAACTTAACCATATATGGAGGTGAAAGGGTAGTCATCTTTTTATTAAAAGAAAGATGAAAGGACACAACATCGAAATAAATTGCAGCTAGGCATAAAACATTAGACATTCAGAAATAAACTTTCACAAACCAATGAAACCACACCTCTACTTCATAAGGCCACCATGTATAAGTAGCTAAGATAAATTGTCGAGGGAAATTTGGAAATAAGATAACTATAAAAAGTGGTTTGAAATGTTTCATTACAGCTGCTCTTCAAGCGCCAATTCCTCAATCAAGCTAATTTGGTTGAGAGGGTAAATGAATGATTCGATCTCCGAACACTTGGTAGGAAGAACAATAGTACCTTCGAGTTTCCCTTGCTGATCAGCATTTGATGAGTGAAAAGGATGTGGTAACTTACGTGCAATAACAACCGAGTTAATAACATCATCAGTAGGATGGAAAACAGAGAGGATTTCGAAACCTAGAAGATCACAAGGATCAATCACAGGATAAAGGAAAGCGCGTGCTCCATGAGCACTCCTCAGCATCAGAATAGCCCCTGGAGCCATGTACTTGGCCAAATGGTCGATGACACGAACTTTGTCAGTCTTGTCCATCCCCACCAAGGCAGCTAGAAACACAACCTCGTACTCTTTCAAAGCACTTGTTACATCCATCACATCAATTGTGTGGAAAAACATCCGTTCTGACAAGTCGGGATCTTTTGAAACCAAACGAGAAGCCAAATAATTGGCCGAGCTATCAATGTCATAGTTGTGAAAACAAGTGTTTGTCAAGTGGTAGGTTGCCAAGACAATAGAGCTGAGTGGGAGGGGACCGGATCCGATAAACGCCACGCGTTTCGGTTCATCCAGTTGGGGACAAAATTGAGTTAAGATAGTGAACTCAAGGAGGCTAAGCTTGAGGTAATTAGAATAGTATGGAAAAATGGATAAATGGTCCAAAGGGTTGTCATCAAATGAGCCTAAAATGGAAGAATAATGAGATTCAAGAAGGCCTTCGGCTTCCCCGCAAATTTTAATAAGATTAGACCTGATTTCTTGAACATTTTTGCAAAGCTTAGTAACATCAATTGGAGCAGGTGGGATGCACGTGAGAACAAGATCAGTGAAGAGAGTGTTGACATCTTTGGAAGGCTTGAGACTGTTCAACTTGGAGAGTTTGTCATAGATTTCACAAACTTTTTTAACTAAAGGCAAATCTTGGCAAACCATGTCGACACTATGAGGTTATGACCGAGACTAGAAATATTTTAAGAACTCGAAAGTGTATATAATTCAAGAAGATGACAGTCTCTATGTAATGGATGAGAATTGCTTGTTTCTTGTTAGTTAGAAACAATTCTCTTAGTCTCTCCCAGGGTCTCTATTTATGGACACTTGTGGGTCCCCATGCATCTTTTTGAAAGTTGCAGCATGTCACACCTTAATAGGCACTCCATTCCTTTTTGTATTTTCTCTAGTTTTCTCCTTTTCTTTCTAATTATATTTTTCCTTTTCCTTTCTCCCGGAATTTTTTTAAAAACCAATTTATTAATATTAAACTCTCTAACCTTCCAGGAAGACGAGCTGCCACATATATCATACCGCTTCTAGCAGATCGATGAATAATGGTTCTAGCAACTAGCTAGCCAAACCTCATTCTTAAACTTCTTGTTTAAAATGCATAATAGGGTCATATATCTGATAGTGATATATCTATCTATCTATCTATATATATATATGGTAAGGTTTTAGGGAGATCCCAATCCTAGAGACCCATGATCCCACCGTTCATTATATATAGTATTTAAATAATTATAAATACCGTATGTAATGGTATTTGTGTAAATAAATGGAACAATCAGGGATATATAATATATGTTTTGTATACTTATACGGTCAAACAAATCAACAAACTTTGGTTTAGCAATCAAAATATTTATTAAAAATCTTTTATTTAAGGTACATATATAATATAGTAAATTATGTACGCTAATTACAGTCATTGTTATATTTTACTGAATTTTTTGTTTGCTTAAGCTTTTTGTTCCTCGAGAAACAACATAACAAAATCAGGTTCGTTAACTTTTATAAGATACAATGCTTTATATTGTTATAGAAACGTTAGAGAATCGCTAAAGAATCGTTTACAAAATACTGAGATTATCATGTATATTGTTTTAGTGGTATTACACGGATACCGTTATAAGTTGATTCACCAACAAAAAGAATCGTGGTTGGAGGTGTGCCGTCCATGTTATCGACATAGGTGATTGATGAGTACAATGAAAACAACGTAACAAGTATTGTAAAAAGCGTGTGTGAGGATATTGATCGGTAATATCATAATGATGAAGACGTGACACGAGGTAATTTTACATATTGTTTGTGTATAATATAGTAGTATTTCAGAAAAGTAAGGGCCCATAGGTACAAGTCGGGGTTCCCAGATATTTTTCGTTGTTGGGATCATATGAGGAATTTCTTATGCCAATGAATAATTGTATCTGGGAACAGATGTAAATTCTATTTGGCATGTTGTTGTTGAGTTTGTGGTTCCAAACTTGTAAATTGGTTTTGCTGAGACCTTGTTTGCAAGTTATGGTTGTTTGCTTTTGGAAATCGATTGGTAAATGCAGTTGCAGTAGTGGTAATAGTGCGGTGGATCTAGATGATCTCCAGACTGCAGCAGATGATTCATATGGTCTGATGGATGTTTGGTCGAAGAGAAATAAAAAACCTCAACTGACACCCTTTTTATCTAATTGTTTGTTCTATATGTGTAGGTTTGGCCAGGCCCTGCATAATTATGCTTTGAAGACAATTTCTGTTGTTATGGAAATGTTGAATTTTGATGCTCTAAAACTGCATACTAGGTGTTGGGTCCCATAATTACAGTTTAATTTGTATGGTCATGTAATAGATTTTCAAGAGTTGAAAATTTTGAAGTGGGTGTTTATTTTTGAAGACCCGTTTTATTATTGGTATTTTGGTTGTTTGTGGAGGATGTCATAACATAAGGAAGATACCTGCAGAATTTGTCATTGGGGACAAAATTTGTCATTGAGGACAGAATTTGTTATGGCCCAGGGTTGCTTTTTCCTCTTGTAGATTTGCAGCAAAGTTTTAGAATTTTTATGTCAAGGGGTGCAGAGTTATTTATGCTGGTTTGCAGGAATTCTGATGCAAGTGGAAAATTCTGGGATTAGATTTCTGCAGAAGATGCGATCAGACTTAAGCGCACGTGATTCTGTGTGTAGGAGTTCTAGAGCTGTGCTTTTTATTTTTTAGCGGAGGATTAATTTCTGGGGTTAATATCATGCTACCGGAAGCTTTTTGGTTCCAGATTCTAGTACTTGCAAATGGAATACATCTGCAGGTAATATTTTTGGGATGTTGGTGCTATGTTATTCCATAATTCTTATTCAGAGAAGTACAATCTATATTTGATAGTCTTTGGTGGTGTAGATATCTAAAAAATTATATTACAGGGGTGAAAGTCCAGAAATATGCTCAAGTTTTGTGGTGTATTCCAGATTTTGCAAAAGTACAGGATGCAAAGTCAGTCTCAGCTGGATAATTATGCACCTGAGAAGGCTTTGCTGGTGACTATGGGGAATCAGGGTTGCATTGCTTCACGTACATCTACATTTGGTGAGGCTGTTTTACTGGTGAATTGGTGTTCGAAGGGATGGGTTTTTGTGAATTCTGCTGCAGTATATGGTTGCAGTACAAGAATGAGGAGAGGTTATATTGTGATTTTTGTTGCAAATGGAGGGTGGGTATTTTGTGTGAATTTTTTCACATCTGGGACTAGTGGTTTTTCTCGTAGAGTAGAGGTTGTAGAAGGGAATCTTCATGGTCATGGATGTGGAGATGATTTTGATATTTTAATTTTGTCGTATTTGAGTAAACTTACTCTTGTATTTAGAAATAGTTTTTTTGTTATTTTTTTATTTGGATTTGATTTTTGTTTTTTATGTAGTTTGCTCCATAAAAATCCTTTTATTTCTTGAGAGAAATTCTCTTGGTATTCTCAAATGTTGATCTTCTCAATTACTTTTTAATACCATTATGCACTGTCTTCGTACCTGTTAAACGAAACGAGTGTTGCAGAAGGGGGGGGGGTTGAATGCAACTTGCTAAGTTATCCCAAATCTTTCTTCATCATTAAAATAAGAAGTGATAATAACAAGTTAAAACAAGCAACAGTAAGCATACAAAAGATACCAAGTATTTTTACTTCAAAAATTAATTTTATTAATTTTTGTTGCTACAACTGACTGGAAGTAGTTTCCAACTTCAATAGATACAATAACAAGAATGCTAATGTTTCTATGCTTGAGAAAAGTTAAGCTCAGTTGTGTGTTCGTGTTTTCTCTCTTAAAAAGTGTTTGAGAGATATGTGTATTTATATTAAAACACATCCCTCACTCACAAGTGTACTTTTCCTTGATTTCAGAACAGTTGTTGATAAAGTTGCTCTGAGATGATTTGACATTCTAGACTCCATGAGCACGCTTCATCTTTTTGCTTACTCAGTCTCAAGTTGCAGTAGTTGTAGTCTTGACCGATTAGGTAGAGTTGACAAGATCAATCTGTGAAAGTACTTTACCTAATCTGCTTCCTGAAACAGACTGTCAGTTACACCAAAAGGTTATTGTCAACCTTTTGCTTCTCTGTGGTGACAGTATTTTCGACTCCGCATATGTTACTGTCAATCCTAACATTCTTCTGAAACACACTGTCATTCAAAGTTGCTGTCTAGGATCCCGCAAAACATACTGTCGACTTTTCTGTCAAACATGCTGTCGACTATCCCCGCCAAAGCTACTGTCAAAAAACTTGCTGTCTTCGATTCTTCAATCTTCACCAAGTTTACTGTCAAGGAATAGTTGCTGTCGTCTGTTCCAAAAGATGCTGTCACTTGAATATGATGTCGTAGTTTTCAGCTTGCAGAATGTTACTGTCAATGATTTGATCCATGCTGTGCATGAACACTTTGTGAACTTCTACTTCATAGATCATTTTATTACATTTATACATGACAGTAACTACCGAAACATGCTGTCATCTACAAGACCTAAATGCATATTGTTACAAGTGACAGTTTAAACATATTGTCAATATCTATATGACAGTATATTTAACTCAGTTAATACTTAATTAACCTAAGTAATGATTAGTTGATTATATTGATAGTACCACAATCCCTAACAGTACCTTTATTGTTATGAGAGATTGAGATTCTGTTAAGTGATCAGTACACTTGAAGCTCCAGAATCTTTATGTAAAGTAGTCTAACAGGGTAAGCATTGAGATTGGTAGTATTATTCATTTTTTGGATTCTCCGGAGTGATCTAACACTGGGATTCTATTAATTGACTAAAATAATAGGATTCTCCATATTTATCTGGCGTTCAGATTCTCTTAAACAAATGTATATTTGGATTATCCATATCGATCTTCTCAGTTTCTTCTTAATATTAATCTTTATGTATACCTTTATACCCCGTCTTCGTAGCTTTATTAATTAATTTCTTTTGACACGATTCTATACATTTATGTGACACTGAGATTCTTTTAAGTGATGAAAACAACTTTTTTTTCTTCTAACGAGAAACTCTCTTATTTGAGTAATGAGTAACCAACAACAAATATAATTACAGAACACTTGAAAAAATTACAGCACATAGAAAAATTTACAGAACATAACAATCAATCACAAAATAAATCAAAAAATTACATAATGTACAAAAAATATAGAACACATTTTACAAAAAATTAATGTTGAATAGTGTTATGTAATTTTGTGTTATATATGTTTTATAAGTTATGTAATTTTTTTATTTGTTTTGCAATTATTTTTTATTTTCTATGAAATTTTGTATGTTTTGTAGTCTTTTATAATTATTTGTTAATCAAATTCTTATAAAATATCACTCAGGAGTTACTCACGGAGTCTTACTATATATATAGGTCGTTGGTCTAAAGATGGACATCTTATATAGAGAGCTCCCGAGAGAACCTTCTCATTATAACATAAAATCTCATAAATTATATTTCTCCAATCATGAAGTAATATTATTTTATTTATTTATTTTAATTTTAAATCTTCTCAAAAGTGTGTACATAATATAATTTTAAACAACTTTAAAAAATATTTAAGATTCTATAGGTGATTGTTAATAAAAATTTAATAACTTTTTAATAGAGGACATGAATGTTCTCGAGTGTCTTATAAAAATATTATTTGTTTCACATCCCCAGTATGTTTTCTTAATTTATTGTAATTATTATTAATTTATAAAAAGAAAATATTATATGTGAATCTAACGTGATTTTTAATTTTTGGGACAAAGATTCTTTAATGTGATGTTTGGTTAATTTACCAATTATTTAAAAAAAAATTATTATTTATAACAAAATCAAGATACATTATATCCATTCTTTTTATTCAAATTAATATTTAAACATAGTCCTAATTAATTTTAGTTTTTTTTAAAACGTTAAAGAATTGTAAATTCTTTGATCTATATAAAAATATTTATTAATATTTAAAAAAGAAAATATCTTCCTTGATTCTTTAAAATTATCCGTGATTGTTTACTTTTTTTATTAAGATTCTTCAAAAATAATTCAGAAAATTCTTTCTCACCAAAAATAAAAAATAAAAAATATAGGTGTACTTTACAATAAAAAATTTATTTAGTAGTCATAAAAAAACTTTTATATAATCTAACATGATCTTTTACTTTCAAATAAAAAAATTTCAAATTAATCATAAAAAATAAATTAAAAATATCTCAAATAAACTTTAACAATATTAAATTTGAGATAAACAAGTTAAGCAATTCATATTATAAAAATAGTAATATAAAATTTAAATTTTTAAGTGAAAAGATAATACAAAAATTGATTCACATTAAACATGAAATGAAGGTACAATATTTTAAAATTAATAATAAAAAAATATAGTAAGTGTATTTCCTCTATCTGAATTAGTTCCCATGAAATATATGGAACAAATTAAATAAAAGATCTCACCTGACAAAAATATTAAATAGAAGATATCATAAATGTAACAACATAAATTTAAAAAATATACACAATCTTTTAATATATGGAAACAATTTAATTGACTATGTCTATATAGATTGTATACGTATTTTGTATTGTCAGTATACCAATACCATCCTTATAATATTAAATTAGTACAAATATTAGTATATTTGTATGAAATCTTGACCACATGATTAGAAAGAAATCAATGGTTGAGATGATGGGTCTCTCGGTCTAACTAAACAGGGGTCTCTCTCGATCATTCCCCTGTATATGTGTGTGTAAAATTTTAATAGAATATTTTTAAAATATCATGAGTATTTTTTTTGAAAAGAGGAATCAATTTAATAATGAAAAGTCATACATCTTCTACCAATACAATCAAAATTGAACAAATACTTAAACATATCATTGTTGAATCCTTCTTTCCTGAACAGGCAACCAAACGATTTTTTGAAGATTTTATAAATATATGTACTTGCTCTAACTCAACTGTTTTGAGCAATCGCTAATAGATTTCGTCAGCGGTAGACCTTTTTATTTGGGTTGGGCCGACGTCGGGCTGAGCTGTGTCTGAGAGTACCGCGGGCCAAATTCGGGTACCTGAAATGGAGTGTATGTCTAATGGAGATTGGATCTCCAAGCACACCTCCGGCGTGAGAGTAAGTTTCTAGAAAGAAGGGAGAGCTTATTATCTATTTGTGTATGTGAATTTTTTGAATCTTTCCATTGTTGGAGATCCGGGGAAATTTATAGAGGGTGCACATGTTTTGCACCCTCTCCTTGGGGACTGGTCCCTGATGGGACTAGTAGTCGTTGGTGCCAAATTGGCGTTGGACGGATTTATCAAAATAATGATAAAATCAAATCTTATTTATATATGTTATATTTTGAGGGAAAGACTCAAGACAAACAAATATAGTATTTTTTAACCGTGTTTTACGAGACATAAAATATTTTATTAATTTAAAAGGGTGTTTGTTTTAAAGGTTTTTAACTATAAAAACATTTATCACAGAATCAAAACCATCAAAATCTTGCGGATCTATAATCTCAAACATGAAGTACACCAAAACAAACCAAACTCTCACAAGGAGAGACTAAACAAAAAAAAAAAGAAGTTTATTGAAGGACAACAAGAGTTTAATGAAGAAAAATGAAAAAGAAAAAAGATTGGGGTTTTTCACTGGTGAAAACCCCTCAGAAAATATTAGATAAGAGATGTAAAATATTAAGAGTATTAGTTGGAATAATATATGGTTCGTAATATATTTTGTTTCCAGTATATTATATATAAAAAAATATTATAGAGTACATAATATTCCAAGAAGTAGTTTGTGTAAGAATATTCCAATGAACAAAACTCATATACATAATATATTTTATATAGCACCGAATTTTTATTAATTATTTATTAAGCTTCTATTTGGTATTGTTGTTTAAATTTGTTGTGCCCTGGAAAATGTTCTGTCAGAAAAATCGAATAACTGTATGGTAATTTTTTTGATTTATTTATACTATGAGATATAATTTTAAAAATATCATTTTTGGGATGGTTTGATAATAAAATGTAATAATTTCCAATAAAAGATGAAAAGTACTTTTTTCAAAAGCATAGAAAACCTATTTTCTCTAAAAACAACTTTTAGACGAAACAAACTTTTCTATAAAGTTGATTTTAGAATTTATCAAACATTTTTTTACGTGCTTTTCAGAAGTCAGCAACAACAATTCCAAACACACCTTAAATCTGATAGGTAGGGTATATTGGGAGATACAGATGGAAGAATAACTTATCATATTTTTAAAATTTGGGCAGGTTGTTTCAATTTTTTTCTCTTTTTAAAATAAATTACTTAAAGATAAGAAATTCAAAGTGCAAAAGCTAAAATTGAGAAAGAAAGAGAGTATCAGTGGAACAATTTTATCCTAGTTCACAATGGTGCAATCCCTAATGGATGTGCTCACCCAGACTCTAGTCTTGGAAATCCTCCATGAACTCGAGATTTCTATCACTATAAATGAAGACTTAATAAGAAGAGAAATTTTTACAATACTATCATTTTTTTTGTCTCAATGCATAACTCCCCGTTACCATCCCAAAATATAATGGTGATCCTTACTCACCCGTCTTGAGCCTAACTCCCATTATCTCCTCAAAGTTTTGTAGTAAACATTTTTGGATATCTTAGATATTAGATTTTGGGACTTTTTTTTCCTCACGGTGAAGATACCTAACTCTCCAGTTAGCGTGTCCAAGACTTGAGTTTTAAAACGATGATGGCCTTATTTCACTTCACCTCATTGCAAAGAATAGACAACAAGCTACAAACAACAAATACAATTAATAGAGTAAGAACTCATGCACAACTAGTATGTTAAGCTACTAGTCAATAGGAACTACACACACATAGGTGAAACGAGCTGGTGGTTAGTATTAAAAATATCGGACGTGCTTTAACTCAGTGCTGACAAAAAAAATCCGAGAAATCCGATATTCGTCCAAAATATCTGTATTCATATCTGAAAAAAACGGATAATATCCGTATCCGGAAGAAACCGGATATTGTCCGTATCCGAATCCGAAGATTCGGATACAGATATGGATATAAGCACATCCGTATCCGAAAATATCCCTATCTGAAATTAATTATATATAATATATATAAATATTTTTTTAATATATATAATATGTAATTATATATTTTTAAACCCATTTATAGTTATAAGCCCATTTATATATTTTTACACATACACTTATAGTTATGAACTCATTTAATTTGATTCAATTATAATTTTTAATTAGCTCAACTCTATTGTCTATTTTAATTTAACAAATTAATATATACATTGTACATGGTTATACTTTAAAATTTATATTCAATATATATCAATTTATATTTGTATAGTATTTTATGTATTTTAAATCGTACCACATATATCACATAAATAATATATATATATATAATTTAAAATTTATTCTATTAGTTTTGTAGCGTGTGTGTATATATTTATTAAATAATATATTTATACAAATTTTATATAATTGTAAAACTATTATAGACATATATAAAAATATCACTTGAGTTCAATATTATTAAGATAACAAAATTAGATTGAAAAGATAAAAAAAAATTATTTTTTTTTAAAATAAAATAGGCTTGAATCCCTTTAACTCTTATCTCAATTTTAAAAAATTAAATCAAATTTTTAATATTTTTTTGCTATTTTTTTTGAATTTTTAATATAAATTTAAAAACTTATTAAAAATCGGATTCGGATCCGGATGTTATCCGAATCCGGATACTATCCGTCGGATATTAACCTTTAAAAATTTTCACATTCGGATAGGGATGCAGAAACGGATTTTTGGATTCGGATTCGGATATGGATACAGACAGATCCGTATCCTAATTATTCGTTTGACAACCCTACTTTAACTATGTATGTGCACAAACATGTGTGTATGTATATACATACATTATATATATAGTGTCATGTATATATATATATATATATATATATATATATATATATATATATATATATATATATATATATATATATATATATATATATATATATATATATATNATATATATATATATATATATATATATATATATATATATATATATAAGTTGAGAAAAGTCACGGGGGACTTTTCACAAAAGCAATATAATTCATGAAAATAAACATGAACGCAACGCACACGAATAATAAATTAAACATTCTTAATATTTGGGTTTTGTACTAAATTTAAAATTTTTGATTTATAATCAATCACCCATTGTCAAGTTTGAAATTTTCAATTTGCATCAAATCACCATTTTAACTAGAGAGATGACTAGTTCTTACGTTTTTAATGGAGAAAGACCATATATATATAAGCAAAAGTTATATGCAGAAACTAAAATGAAGTATTAATTGGAGAACATATATGTCATGTATTATATTTTACTTATTATATATTGTAGAATATGTTAGATATTTTAGTGTAATTAGATTGACTAGTTGATCAGCGTGATTGTAATATTTCATCGAACAAGTCGAGAGAGTGTGGAGTGCATGCTTATTTGAGTATATTATGATTTTCGGTATTAACGGGATTGCGGGGGCAGTGCCCTTGGCTGGGGTAGTGCCCTTGGCTGGGGTCTGAAGGTTAGTGTTCTACATAAATTTGACTCCAAAAGTCATGTCTTTTAGACACAACTACAGACCTCAAAAACATGTCTTTTGGACATGTCTTTAGACATGTCTCATATCTTTAGACATGTCTGTTGGACACCTATATAATACTTGTAAGTGTTTTGGTCATGGTGATGAAAAAGGGTTGTAGAATTCACACAAAATACATAATCATTATCTATTCTTGCGTTCTGATTTTATCCGGTTGAAAAGTTTGGATAACCACTAAATTGTTTCAATCTGAAATTGTTTGTCAAGACTTCAGAATAATCTAAGTTATCATCAACTTTTCACTACAAAGCTTGAAACAAACCTTATTATCTGAAGATGACGAACATCGAATCTGCAAAAGACATGACTAGCAAGTTTACGAAACTGGACAAGTTTGAAGGACATGATTTTAGAAGATGGCAGAAGAAGATGTATTTCTTGTTAACCACACTAAAAGTTGTGTACATTTTGAGTGCTCCAATGCCAGAAATGATCGAGAAGGAAATGTAGAACAGACTAGAAGGCACTGCAAATAGGAGAATGATGACTACATTTGCCGCGGTCACATCTTGAACGGTATGTCTGATTCTCATTTTGATATATACCAAAATGTTGAGTTTGCAAAAGAATTGTGGGATTCCCTTGAATCCAAGTACATGGATGAAGATGCTTCTAGCAAGAAGTTTCTGGTTAGTAATTTTATTAAGTATAAAATGGTTGATACTAGACCGGTCATGGAATAGTATAATGAACTGTTAATGATTTTGGGACAGTTTGTTCAACACGACATGAAAATGGATGAATCCATTTCGGTTTCTAGTATTATTGACAAATTGCCACCATCATGGAAGGATTTTAAACACACCCTGAAACATAATAAGGAAGATATGACTCTTGTTCAACTTGGGAGTCACTTCAGAATTGAAGAGGTTTTAAGGGCTCAAGAAGTTGAGAGTAATTCTAAGGGTAAGAACCAAGTTGGTAACTCTTCTGTAAATATGATTGAAGATGGTGGATATTCTAAGAATTCAAACAAAGACAAGGGTAACAAGATGAAATTTAAAGGAAATAGCAACAACTCTTCCAACAAGAAACCTAAATTGGCATGTTAGAAGTGTGGCAAACCTGGTCATTTCAAAAAGGATTGTCAAGTTGGTAAAGGCAAGCATAATGGTGGTCCAAGTGGATCTAAGGATCCAGAAAAGCAACAAGGTCAGATTTTAATACAAAATTATGATTCGGGGTAGAATTGTATGTCACTAATTTCTGAGGCATTCTATGTGCAGGATGTTAATGTTGCATGGTGGATTGATTCAGGAGCAACAAGTCATGTGTGTAAAGATCTTCGTTGGTTTAAAGATTTTCGACCAAAAAAGATGGATCTATATTAAAGATGGGAAATGTTGCAACTTCCAATCAAAGGACTAGGAAATGTAAAGCTTGTTTTTACTTCTGGAAAATATGTATTATTAAATAATGTGTTATATGTTTCCGGGATTTGAAAGAATCTATTGTCTAGTATTGTATTGAATAATTGTGGTTACAAATAAGTGTATGAAAGTGACGAGTATATCTTGTCGAAATATGGTACTTTTGTTGGTTTTGGTTATTTATGTAATGGTATGTTTATGATAAATGTAAATATTTCATTTGATAATGAGTCCGCTTGTATGGTTTCTAATAGTACTAGCAATAATTTGAATAAATCTGAATTATGGCAAGCTAGATTAGGACGTGTACATTATAAACGAATAAAAGATATGTCTAAAATGAGTCTCATACCTGCTATTGATGTAAATAATGAGAAATGTAAAACATGTACGTTAACCAAGATAACTAGAAAACCTTTCAAGGACATAAACAGGATTTTCGAAGTATTGAAACTGATACATAGCGATTTACGTGATTTTCATTCTACACCTTCGTTGTAAAATAAAAAGTATGTCATTACTTTTATTGACGATGCATCTCAATATTGTTATGTTTATTTGTTGCATCCTAAGGATGAAGCTCTTGATAAATTTAAAATCTATAAAGAATAAGTAGAGCTATATAAAAGTACTATGATTAAAAATCTACGTACTGATAGAGGAGGTGAGTATTATGATCCAGTATACTTTCAATCTACTGGTATAATACATCAAACCACAGCTCATTATAAACCACAACAAAATGGTATAGCAGAAAGGAATAATAGGACTCTAAAAGAGATGGTTAATTCCATGTTATCCTATTTGGGTTTAAGTGAAGGTTTTTGGGGTGATGCTATGTTAACAACCTGTTATTTATTGAATAGGATTCCTAATAAGAGGAATAAACTTACCCCTTATGAACTTTGGTATAAAAAGCCACTAAAATTGAGTTTTCTGAGAGTTTGGGGATGTAGAGCAGTTGTAAGGCTTACTGAACCCAAAAGAAGAAACTTGGGTGAAAGAGGTGTAGATTGTATTTTTATTGGGTATACTAAGCATTTCTATGCATATAGGTTCTATGTATTAGAATCTAACGATTATGTATCTGTGAATACGGTTATGGAGTCAAGATATGCCGACTTTGATGAAAATAGATTTACATCTATACCTAGACCAAGAGACATGATTCAGAATTCTTTCAGTAGGAACCCAGTTCAAACTGAAGATGTTCCTGGACCTTCTGAACCAAGGAGAAGCACTAGAGCTAGAAAAACCAAATCTTTTGGATCTGATTTTCAAGTTTATTTAGTTGAAGGTTCAAGAGATGAAATTGAGTCTGAGTACCAATATTGTTTTATTATTGAGGAGGATCCAAAAACCTTTAACGAAACAATGACATCAAGGGATGTTGTATTCTGGAAAGAAGCTATTCAGGATGAGATGGATTCTATCATGAATAATAATACATGGGAATTGAGTGATCTACCTTTTGGCTGTAAAGCATTAGGAAATAGATGGATCTTCAAAAAAAAATGAAAGTGGATGGTACCATAGATAAATATAAAGCCAGATTGGTTATACAAGGCTTTAGGCAAAAGGAAGGGATTGATTACTTTGATACTTATGCTCCTGTTGCTAGGACTTCTACTATCAGGTTATTGATAGCACTTGCATCTATACACAATCTTGTAATTCATTAGATGGATGTGAAAACTGCAGTTTTGAATGGTGAATTAGATGATGAGATTTATATGAAACAACCGGAAGGGTTTATTATGCCTGGTAGTGAGAACAAGGTGTATAAGTTAAAGAAATTATTGTATGGTCTGAAACAAGCACCAAAAGATTGACATTAAAAATTTGATAATGTGGTTCTGTCTAATGGTTTTCTTCTTAACCAAGCAGACAAATGTGTGTATAGTAAGTTTGATGCTTCTGGTAAAGGGGTTATTATTTGCTTATATGTGTATGATATGTTGATTTTTGGTACTGACCAAAATCAAGTGGATTAAACCAAGAAATTTTTATCATCTAACTTTGACATGAAAAACTTGGGGGAGGCTGAGGTGATTCTTAGTATAAGGATCAAGCGTGAGAACAATAGTATTTCAATTTCTCAATCTTATTATATTGAGAAGATTCTGAATAGATTTAACTTTAAAGATTGTTCTCCAATTAGCACTCCTATTGATCCTAGTATTAAACTTCTACCTAATAAAGGAGTTGCAGTATCTCAACTTGAATACTCTAGAGCTATCTGTAGCCTCATGTATGCCATGATCAACATTAGGCGAGATATAGCCTATGCTGTTGGAGAGCTTAGTAGGTATACTAGCAAACCTAGTTCACATCATTGGCAAGCTTTAAACCGAGTGTTCAAGTACTGAAAAGAAACCATGGATTATGGTTTGACTTATACTGGATTTCATTCGATTCTCAAAGGTCGTTCGGATGCAAGTTGGATTTGCAATAAGGAAGTTCTTTCTTCTATAAGTGGATGGGTATTCCTTCTTGGGGGAGGTGTTATCTCTTGGGCATCAAAGAAACAGACTTGCATTACTGACTCAACAATGGAATCTGAGTTTGTGGTATTATCGGCAGTTGGTAAAGAAGCTGAATGGCTAAGAAATCTGATATATGAAATTCCATTATGGCCTAAACCGATATCACCCATATCTATTAGATGTGATAATGAGTCTGCCATGGCCAATGCTTATAAACAAGTGTACAAAGGCAAGTCTAGACACTTAGGTATTAGACACAGCATGATTCATGAGCTTATCACGCATGGAGTTATATCAGTGGAGTTTATAAGAACTCAACATAATCTAGCCGATCATTTAACCAAGGGGTTGAGAAGAGATCTTGTGTACAAATCGACTATAGGGATGGAATTGAAGTCCGTCATAAATTTCTCATGTTAAAATACCCAATTCCCATTTAATTTGACGTTAGGTGCTGAATTCAATGTGGAAAGTTTAACATCTAGAGATTGGAACACATTAATAGTATCATCCCAAGGTATGTGTTCAGACTTGCGAGTTGAGGAGGTTGAAGTTTATCTTCTTAATAGTTCTTTTGAAAAATTGCATATGCAAGTGTGAGAATAAAAGAGCTACCTATTTGAGTATGAAGTTTAACCACTTCGAGAAGTTAGGGCTTGGCTTTATTATGCTTATGAAGGATTAGGACACAAGGCTAGTAAAAGATAATGTCAAATAAGAACATTTGAGAATGTAAATTTATGTGCATATTATCTTCATGTATTCATTATGAATAATAAATGTTCAATCTTTTGTGACACCTTGATATCCGAATATTTGGAATGTGTAATACACTAATATGAAATTCAATCGTCATGATATTTCATTTATACATTAGTTTGTTGTTTGTTGTGATTTATTTTAGTTAATCATGGATTACGCTAAAATGAGGGAGGATTGTTAGATATTTTAGTGTAATTGGATTCACTAGTTGATCAATGTGATTGTAATATTTCATCGAACAAGTCGGGAGAGTGCGGAGTACATGCTTGTTTGAGTATATTATGATTTTCGGTATTAACGGTGGTCCGAGGGCAGCACCCTTGGCTGGGGTTTAAAGGTTAGTGTTGTACAGAAATTTCATTTTTGACTCCAAAAGTCATGTCTTTTAGACACAACTGCAGACCTCAAAAAGATGTCTTTTGGGCATGTCTTTAGATATGTCTCATGTCTTTTGACATGTCTCATGTCTTTAGACATGTCTATTGGACACCAATATAATACTGGCAAGTGTTTTGATCATGGTGATGAAAAAGGGTTGTAGAATTGACAAAAAATACATAATCATTCCCTGTTCTTGCATTATGATTTTATTCGGTTGAAAAGTTTGGATAACCACCAAATTGTTTCAATCTGAAATTGTTTATCAAGATTTCAGAATAATTCAAGTTATCATTAACTTTTAACTATTAAATATAATGTAAGACACATGTGTTCTCCAAATAGTACTCCATATAAGGTTTTCCACTGAATTCAACTCTCTATATATATTAAAATGCACTTTGTGTCACCATTTGAAGTAAATTCTACAACTTAAATTCATTACTTTTTTTCTTAAACTCTAAATTCATTACTTAATTAACTAGATTTAGTTAGTTATTTATTAATAACCAATTTGCATGCTAATTATATTTATATGGTGGCATATATGTGGTATATGTATACACATGTATATACATATATTGAGAAGGCTAGTAAATTTGGGTCTTACTCCGAGTTTTTTAAGAGGTGAAAGGAAAAGAATATAAGGATGTAAGTGAATTAAGAACTAAGAAATAATCAACTTCATTCACTTGGTCCCAAATTTAAAAAAATATAGATTGAAATTAGTTTAATTAGCCTGCTCCCGTGTTGGAAGAAAAATATATAAATAGTTGTCAAATTATCAATGATTTATGTTTGAAAAAATAATGATTGGACTATATATTAAAGGTTTATTGTAATTATAAGGCTTTTTTAATTTATATCTTTCATTTGTTTTTCCTTACATTTAACTTTTAGATTGAAAGTTTCGAAAAGAGTTGTGAAATTTGCATTAATGTTCAATTACTTTTTTCATAAAAAAATTCGAGAGAATGAATAGGAATATAAATTTTATAATTTTGTTGTAAATCTTGTACAATATAACGAACTTTAAATAAGTGGTAAGAACAAAACTATCTTATTATGCATATAGAAAATAATAGAAGATGTAGAGAGAAAATTATATGTATTCTTTTTATTTCATTGTATTGATTTCATTAAATGAACGTCCTATTTATAGGAGTTGATTAACAAGTCTTTTGGAGGAAGCTATACAATTTTTAGTTATGAATTATTGCAAGACTTCTTTGATAAGTTTTACAAATCTTCCTCACTGAGTTTTGCGAGTCTTCTTGAGTAAGATTTGCGAATTTTACTTAGTAAGCTTTAACGAATCTTCTTAGTAAGCATTGACAATCACACATGCATTCACATTATAACAAATTTTACTTACTCTTCATCTATTTTTTTTCTTACTCCCTCCCTTCTATTATACATGTTACTTTTAAAAAAATTACCCATATTAATAACTTCTCACATAAAAATTATTTTTCGTTTATATCCATATTAATTGCATTAGTTGAGATAGTTTCAATACATATTTGAATGATAATTTCATTTTATTAGTTATTAGTACAAGTATCAATACTTTAGTCAAGGATTATTTTAGAAATTTACCTATAAAATTACATTAGAAATAGGATAGTGGACATTTTTATGAGACAATTTTTTTTTCAAAACTGACTACTAAATTGGAATGAAAGGAATATTTGAAATTGGAGAGAGGTGTAATTTCTCTTCTTTAGTTATTTATAGCGCAGCTTATGAAGTAGGTATTCCAAAAACAACAGCACGCGGGCATTTCAATTAGGGCTTCGAAATTAGGTTTGTACGACTAATTATACGGTTTTCAT
The DNA here is from genome assembly GCA_008931105.1 of Oenanthe javanica. Lineage (NCBI taxonomy): Eukaryota > Viridiplantae > Streptophyta > Magnoliopsida > Apiales > Apiaceae > Oenanthe > Oenanthe javanica. The sequence continues at coordinate 53,122 of QRFB01001399.1, forward strand.
CTGTTTGTTTACGCATCATAGTTTGATAATCCATGGAAGTGAATGCATTAAAGTCAACATCCTATCGATCAGTACTAAAAATTATTCCATTTCCTTGTACTTCCATTTGTTTGTACTTCCATTTTACTTTTATACGTGAAAACAACACAACCTATATATCTATTCATAAAATAAGGTGTGTAGAACTGGGATAACCTATACGGCTATACCATATATTTCCGGTTGAAATATAACATTTAATTGAGAAATTGTTTTCAACCCCCGATTTTTAGTTAAAAATTAGTAAAGAAACTATTTATAAATTAATATCTAAAAATTAATAATAGTTCATTTTAGCCTAAATTGTTCTCGAATCCTGATACCGTCACTATATATGTGTAACGTGTTAATAGTTCTGATTCAAACTTTTCACGCACCACAACCACACAGTATATGTAAGTTTCTTGCAAGAATCACTAACCTACTTGATCAGATTTCAGTTATACATCTCAGCAACTTAATTTTCGTTTTTTCTTTATTATCTTATTGGCATTTTATGAATGCAAGCTTGTCTTGATACGCTCACTTGTTATTATCGTGTATATTTTCACCAGTACGGTATACTTGCAAGCAAACTATTTGGGTCCACGAAATATTCAAATCAAATATTTCTGTTATTGTACTCAATACACCATATAATTATAACTATAAATTTTTTCATAGACCTGTTAAAACAATTAATTTAACATATATAATAATACTAACGGTGAATGATGTTTACAAAATCTTAACGAATTGTTTATATATATGTATAGGAAACTAATATGATTATTTGACATCTTCTGGTACAATTTCTTTCACTCGTAAACTACTGTCCTTGTCAATAATTTATGTAGGGCAAGAATATATTCAATAATTTTTCCACGTACGGCTTTATTTTATTTTAAAACTTTCTTTAGGTAATCAAATCAATGAATAAATCGATTCGTTGGATATATAGGGAAAAACTAGATAATTCTTGTCCATAGAAGTACTTAAATTAATTCTAGCTCTTTGCTGTTTTGAACCGACAATCATTAGATGTTGAGCGTTTTATATATTTTTTCTGAAAACTTCTATATTTATGTCACTACAATTATATCATATCATCAAATCGGTCTATTTAAGCGAAAAAATGGCTATTATTGATACTTTCTGACAGGTATCTGACTTCCATTCCGTCCATCTATATATACCGTAAGGGGTGTTATAACCAAATTTTCACATATCCAGGTTTGTATTGACGAGTGAAGGTCCTATGGACGAGCATATGAAGAACACGACGGGTAAAGGCTGTTTGCAGTCCGATGAGTAAATTGATTGCCATATTTGATAAGTATTTATTAATTAGTGCAATATCAGTTGTATAAAATAATATTGCAAATATTATTTTACATTATATTAGTAATTCATTGTAAGTCCTAAAAAATAGGGGAAAGTAACAGCCGANAAATTTCATAGACCTGTTAAAACAATTAATTTAACATATATAATAATACTAACGGTGAATGATGTTTACAAAATCTTAACGAATTGTTTATATATATGTATAGGAAACTAATATGATTATTTGACATCTTCTGGTACAATTTCTTTCACTCGTAAACTACTGTCCTTGTCAATAATTTATGTAGGGCAAGAATATATTCAATAATTTTTCCACGTACGGCTTTATTTTATTTTAAAACTTTCTTTAGGTAATCAAATCAATGAATAAATCGATTCGTTGGATATATAGGGAAAAACTAGATAATTCTTGTCCATAGAAGTACTTAAATTAATTCTAGCTCTTTGCTGTTTTGAACCGACAATCATTAGATGTTGAGCGTTTTATATATTTTTTCTGAAAACTTCTATATTTATGTCACTACAATTATATCATATCATCAAATCGGTCTATTTAAGCGAAAAAATGGCTATTATTGATACTTTTTGACAGGTATCTGACTTCCATTCCGTCCATCTATATATACCGTAAGGGGTGTTATAACCAAATTTTCACATATCCAGGTTTGTATTGACGAGTGAAGGTCCTATGGACGAGCATATGAAGAACACGACGGGTAAAGGCTGTTTGCAGTCCGATGAGTAAATTGATTGCCATATTTGATAAGTATTTATTAATTAGTGCAATATCAGTTGTATAAAATAATATTGCAAATATTATTTTACATTATATTAGTAATTCATTGTAAGTCCTAAAAAATAGGGGAAAGTAACAGCCGACGAGTGGACCAAGTCTCGACGGGTAAGACTGAAACACCCGACGGGCAGAAAATCAAGGAAAGGATAAGATTCCTACTTCAACTATAACTCAAATACATGGAATCGATCCCTACAATCAAGGGACGTGATCAGCAGCTTCTAGCATGAAAATAGGATCGTGGAAAGCATCCAAATCAGATTATAAATACATCCTTGAAGAGATAAGCAAGAGGAGGAGATTGAAATCTATCACATTACTATACACACAATACACCCACCCGACGGGTAGCAGCTGCATAGTCGACGAGTAGTACTTTTATGTATTTTTGTTCATTCAAAACACTTGTAATCGATCTTAAACAGCATTCTAGTGGATATTCTTGGCTGGGCACACCCCCACCCGCGGTTTTTATCCCTTTCCTAGGGTTTTCCGCGTCACCAAAATTGTCTTGCCTCTATTTTATTTTCTAGTCGTCGAATAGCTTTTTATTCTTATCTCTACTCGTCCAAGCTTCTAAACACGTTTTATATACAATTTTACAATAAAAGAACTTAGTTATTAACCCATCAATTTTTGGCTAAAACAAGGGGTGTCAAAGAAAGACCAAAGAGAATGAAAAGGGCAATGTATATATCAGTACAGTATGTATAGTACCAAGGTTAGATAAAAAGAGAAAAATAATTTATAATCACTCAAGTTCACAATAGAATGTATACCGGATTCAACAATTCACCACGTATCAGTCCCAAAAAACTAACAATTTATACCTTAGTTATTGAGTGTGCTTATTATAAAAGATTCAAACATACTCCTTTTATTCCATGTGAGATGTTAACTAATGTATAGCAAAATTACTAGTTCTTTTGGACATCGATTCCGTCCATCTATATATCCCGTAAAGGGTGTAAAAGAAAGACCATATCCCGTAAAGGGTGTAAAAGAAAGACCAAAGAGAATGAAAAGGGCAATGTATATATCATTACAGTATGTATAGTACCAAGGTTAGATAAAAAGAGAGAAATAATTTATAATCACTCAAGTTCACAATAGAATATATACGGGATTCAACAATTCACCACGTATCAGTCCAAAAGAACTAACAATTTATACCTTAGTTATTGAGTTTGCTTATTATAAAAGATTCAAACATACTCATTTTATTCAATATGAGATGTTAACTAATGTATAACAAAATTACTAGTTCTTTTGGACATCGATGCAATATAGTAAGTTTTGAACATCGATGCAATATATTGTAGTAAGTTTTAGGCATTTATAAGAATAAAGTGTATAACTAATGTATACTAAAATTGCTAAATCTTGGAGGAGTTGGTTTTTGGTATTCATTAAGTTGTGGATTGTGTTACACTAAATTTATATCTAATGCCACTTCTTTCACTGATTCATCACTATGGTGTGTGCAGACCACCTTGATTTGCTTAATTACCACGAGCTCTCACACGACATACAACAGACATAAAAAAAGTGTCCATGCACCAAAGCATCAACCTTTCATTTATATTCCTTAAGCAATATGTTCTACATACGTATTTGTTCCACTCTTCGAGCTTTAAACTCTACTTGGATCCCACTTACAGCAATTATGCATGCAGTAAATTTACCAAGTTGTCTGGTGAGTGGTGACTATATAAATTAAGGTCGATATTGTGCATGAATAGCTTAATTATACATCACGAGGCATACAGCCTTACACATGAGTACCTAGAGAATCCCATACCACAGATAATAAACCCTTGTCACTTAAGCTAATTAGTTGGACAATAATATATATATATATATATATATATATATATATATATATATTATTTAATTTTATGTCGATCCATCAATGTTCCTAATAAAATCTCAATCTAGGTCTCACATGCACATCAAGATTTTATGCTTCTGGCAGAGATGCCTCAATGTCACTTGGTAATTTGTGCTGCTATTTTATGTTCGGTTTTCTTCGGGTAAATTTTTTAATATTTTTCTTAGTACTGAAAAGGGTGTCTTTTACATTGGTTGAATAGCCACCCTTGAAGTTGTGTTTAATTGATAGTGTTGACATTCTATGTAATAAAAGTTCATTATTAGACTAGAATAGTAATGCTAGTTCTCTCTAGCTAGCTACTTTCTGTGGCTAGATTTGAGTGCATTAGTGCTTGTTCTTTATATCTTCATTTTGTATTTATTCCGTCTTTAAGTTCCCTTTTTGCTTCAACTTCGATGGTGCAGAACGAATCACGAACACATTCTTTTTACAAGTGCTTATAACAATATCACTCGAATCATTCTACACTGCCCATTGGATACTTGCTCGTTCACCTTATTATAATCATCCGGATTGATTCTCATTATAAATTAATGATTTTTAATATTATATCCTATATATAATAATAATAATAATAATAATAATAATAATAATAAGAGTAAGAGTTTTCAGAAAATAATTAAGAAAAATGTTTAGAAAACCTTTTTATAATTGTTTTAAAACATTAAAATATTTTTCATATTAGATTTATATAGAGACATATCATATATAGATATTATAATGTATTATTATTATTATTATTATTATTATTAGAGTAGAGATAATATTATGATTTTAGATATAGAGAGACATGAGAGGTGGTGAATTTTTCTTGTGGGAAGGAATATCCAAATATTTTCTATAAAAAATATTTAATATATTATTTAAGATATTTTTTAATAGGGAACTACCCACATTTTATGAGATTACAAAACCCTAGGACTTTGGGCATACACCTAAATCCCAGCATATCTTATTTATTAAGATATTTATATTAAGGTAACTTAGAACCGGTAATACTTACATGAGTTATTATATTGAGAACTTAAAAATTTTATTAATTTATTGGTTTAAATCAAAGTGAAGAAATTAGCTTTTTTTTAAAAAAAATATTTGAGCTTTCCAGCTAAGAGTTTGACATAACATATTTAAAACATATTCTATTTTATTACTATATTATATATAATACTATATCAAAAACACGTTATCACATACTTTGAATTGTGCTATTTGATAAATAAAAAATATTAAATTAAAATTAAAATAATATAAATTACTAAATATTTTACCTTTTTTTAAATTTAATCAATTTATATTGAATCAATTTTTGATAAGAGGACTACTGTTAACTATTTTTATAATTGAAAGACATTTATATTTTAAAAAAATGTTATTATGGAGGTTGAATTACCATAACACATATTAAATATAAATACGAAGTAATATGTTTGGTTCAATATGTAACCTGCCCTATATGAGTATGAAAAATGAGATATAAAAATTACTATGAAGATAATTTTTATGTATTGTTTTATTTTTTAATATTAATTTAAAGTTTAAATCTAATTAGTAATATAATAACATTTACGCATTGAATTATATATTTTATATAATTATTTATAAATTGCAATTAATACAATACTAATAAAAATCTAATAACATAAAAAAAACTTATTCAAAAAAATAATTGTATTATCATATTATTAACTGATATATATATATATATATATATATATATATATATATATATATATATTATATCACATATACCATAATATCTATTAAATTTTATATAAAATAAATATAACGGAGATCTTATCAAAAATATATTTAAATCTAATATGTATAATTTTAAATATATTAAATATATGTTTGATACATGAAAATCGAATCGTAAAATTTTATATATTTATATATTAATAATATAAATTTATATTTAATTCGTTCGATGTAAAAAAATAATTTAAATAAGAGTAAAAACTAATATAATTATAATGTATTAAGAAATTTTCAAATTATAAAAATATTAATATTTATAAAATAAATAGTTTAAAAAATCTAGTATCATAAACATCAGTGACCCATTATAGATGAGCAAGACTCCCTTTGATCCTGGTGTTTATATATATAAATATATATAATTTTACGATTCGATTTTAATGAATCAAACATATATTTAATATATTTAAAATTATATATAAATATATAAATCATGTGGCGTATATATAAATTATAATAGTTCCCAAAAACAGCGGCGTTTATAGAATATATAAATCTTTTTGTTCAAATTAACTATATTGACCGTGCGTTATACAGAAGTCCAAGCTAGGGCACAATTTGCAGTTGCGACTATAATGAGAAGTTGTAGTATTAATGGTTCCGACCCACAATTTAATATTTGCATTATACAGAAGTTCAAACTAGGGCACACACTACAAGAAAACACGGCTAAATTCAACCGAATAATTTCAATCGCGACTATTTTCAACCGTTTATCGTTAATTTCAAGGTCAACTGCGCATAAACTTAACCGAATGTCATTTTCAACCGGTTATTTTCAACCGATTATTTCTGATCGACATTCATTTTCGACCGATATTCATTTTCAACCGTTTATTTTCAACCAGGTTCAAAAGTAACCGCTTTTGATTGATAATTAATAATCCCCGCCACTTCTGAAATTTTCGCAAGGCGGCAAACTTTCATCACTCCCCGCGGGAAATTTTCCCTCTAATATCAGTTCTTTTGACAATATAAATTTGATTATATTTGATTAATATAAATTATTAAAAATACGTACTTGATTAAGAAATACATTTATTTATAATTGTAGAGATTTAAGTGAAACACATAAAAGATTTTAAAATTTAAATTAGACTATAATAACACATGAAATTTTTAATTCTTCGTTAATGCTATATTTTACTTCAAACAAATACTAAATAATTTTTAAAAATATTATGTATAATAATTTTGCAATATATTTATTATGATAAAACACACACACACATGATTAAACTTTTGTCTATATAAACATATATATAGTTTTTGTATTTTAAAAATCGATGGCTACATGATTAATATGTGATTAGGATTAATCATGGATTAGTAGGTAGTCCGTGCCTTTTCATGTGGATTATGCTATATATTTCGATGAATTATATATATATATATATAATATTATGTCAATAATCTGGTTAGACGATCAATAATCAACTAGTTAAAATATGGTGTAATAATTTTTTAAAAATCGAATCATTAATGAGAAAATATATTTTGACCATTTTGACTATTATAAAAACACACCAAATAACTTTGAATATTTTTTGAGAAATTTTCAAATCATTAAAATTGTGAGATATTAACATCCGTATGATTGGATCGTCAAAAATATAATTTTAAAAAATTGAATCATCACTTGGGACAAAACTAGTTAATGAGATGGTGTATTTTGACCACTTTGACTATTGTAAAAATACACCAAATAAATTTGAATATTTTTTTGAAATATTTCACATCACTAAAATCGTTAGACATTATCATATTAAATTACAAATAAAATATATGAAAAATTATATTAAATATATACATATAACATTAAATGAATTTAAATTATTATCGTGTCTAAATTTTAAACGTTAATGTACTAATTATATAATATTTATATATATAACAATAAATATAGTTTAAATTATTATTATAAAAATAAAAATATATTTAAATGTAATAAAAAATTGTTAAAATTAAAATATTAACATGTTCCGGTTGAATTTAAACTTAAATTCAATTACTACATGCAAAATCAGTTGAATTTATTAATATAATTGGAAATTAATTTCAACCATATTCAGTCGAATATATACTGAGTTCCATGTCAGCAATCCGCGTGAAATAAATCCAATGTTTCCTATATAACCCTAAAACAAGAATCCAACGGTCCACGTTCATCACATCAATTCCTCATATATATATTACACACACATACATAAAAATTAACACATTATTTTTATTCTCTCTTCATCTCCTTCTCATATACCCACACTCGTTTTACTTGACACATACCAATATATATACATATAGAATTCATTTTTCTCTTAAAAATATATGGTTTGTACATGGCTAAGAATTCACTTCCTCTTCGTCGAAAGGGTCTTGTTCTTGGAAGGTTTCTTTCTGCACTTAGGGCAAAACTAGTCTTCCGTGGGTACATCTGGCAAAGGAGGGTCACAGCAATCAATCAATGTGTGTGCCAATGCCACAACCAATGGTACCACTATCATTACCACATATTAGCATTTCTTCCCCTCTGTCACCTGAACCGCATACTTCACATGGCTGGTCATTTTCATCAGCATTCATAAGTGTTACCTCTTCACATGGTAAAGGACTTTGACCACCATCGCGCGACGGTGTTGCTAGTTCACCACTCTCTTTAGATCTGTTGACTATCTGCTACAACGCCTTTTCTGTCGAAAAAAAATTGGTTTACAAAACAATTAAAATTTCTGTTATTTGTACATTGAGTGAACGGTTGTTAATGGGTTTCACAAATGGTATATTTGATTGAGCCACAAACGGTCGAAAATATATTACAATGTTATCAAGTAAAGGCAACAAGATTTAATTAAATTAATTCGTGAAGAGATTTACATGGCCAAAATGTTATCAACCGAATGTGGTTGATTTTAATAATTATATATTCAATCAAATTCGGTTGATTTTGAATGTGTGGCGGGAAGTTGAATTTTTTACCAAAATTTAAATTGAAAATTTCAAAATTGGACAAGCTTATTTTCAATAAAATGTGGTTGAATTTAATTTGACTACAATCAACCATATATGGTTGTATTTAACTTTATTTCCAATCGGATAGTCATTTTCGATGGCCTTAAATGCTACCGCGTCTATGCGGTTGGATTTAGTGTATTTTCAATCAAAAACGGTTGAAATCATGTTAAAATCAATTGTTATCTTCCGGTTGGTTTTAGCCGCTTTTGTTGTAGTGACAATTTGCAGTTGCGACTACAATGGGAAGTTGTAGTATTAATGGTTTCGACCCACAATTTAATATTTATATTACTTCATCCCTCCCAAATTAACTGTCTTGATTTTTTTATATAGTGAAACTGATCTTGACTGATAATTATATATAGTATATAATTCAAAAAATATAAAAATTATATCATCAAAAAATATATTTAATCTATTTTAAAATGTATATTTTAGTTTTTCGAAATTATATAAAGATAAATTTTAATTTTGAGTCGAAATTTAGTCAAATTAACCACAAAAAAGTCAGACAATTAATTTGGGATAGAGAGAGTATTATCTAATCGGTTATGTGAGTACCTTTTTTTATTAAATATTTTATAGGAGATCATATATCTCTAACATAAAATTTTGTAAAAAATAATATTTCACAATATATATATATATATATATATATATATATATATATATATATATATATGTATATATATATATATATATGTATATATATATATATATTGCAGTATGAGATCTTCAATAAAAAAACAGTTAATATATGACTTTTCCTTTATTAACTAATTTTGAACTTAAAGATAGAAATTAATGACACCATATCAATTTATATCATTATATCTAAAACTATAAATAAAGGCTATAATTTATTAAAACTACATGCATTAAAAGAACTTATGATATGATATCAATATCTGATAATTACAATAATATACATACAAACCGTCGAAACAAAACTTAGTTACATATTTACATTGATTTTTAATATTTTCATATTGAGACGTACCCGTGGATAACTCCGTGTGTTTTAGGAATACTTTTATTATTAAAATATGAATTATTACATTTTTGGATTAGAATTAAGTATAAAATTGTGAATTTTCGAAGACAAAATATTAGGTTGCATTTGAACCGAATCTATATAATAAAATATAAATTATATAGTCACTTGGTCGAACTAATTAATAAGAAAATATAAACTTCTTTTATTGGGATATTAAATACTAAGAATTTGGATATAAATGGGTTATTCGAATTTTATGTGAGTTTAAAATGGATAAATTTCTTGATTCGTAAAATAATTACCTTGTAAAATTAAAATATAAATAATATGTAAAAATATTTAGGTTAAAATATATAGTTGTAAATTATTATAGTAGGTAACTTATAGAAACTTTTTTATTATATTTTTTTCATTTTTATATATTATATATAACTAATATTTTATCTAAATCCGTAGTAATTAATTGTAAGTCAAAATAGTTTTTGTTTTGTAAATAAGCCACATTAATTTTAAATATTTTTATCCAAATAATGAATGGATCTAATCCCTCCAAAAAAAATTAGTAAATGTCTAATAGGTTCATTATGCAACTCAGAGAGAGCTAGCTTTGGCTTATGACGACAGTAAGAAATTAGATAGCTTAAAAATTTAATCCCACTATCAAGCATACAAATTCAAGTAGATGTCGACATCTAAGGACATATTAACAAATCAAAAACAATCTGTGCACATGTTATCAAAACCCTACTTTTGTAAAGACTGATATATATATATATATATATATATATATATATATATATATATATATATATATATATCATCTGTGTATTTAAATTTATTTGAGATTACACANTAGTTGGCCCGTTCAAGTGATGCGAGGACTCGATATCGAAATATTAATTTGTACTGTTTAGATTAAGTGCTCTAGACATATTGAATGCCATATCACTTCATTGTTCTTAAGTTGTCGCTGCAATTTACAAAACATCATTGCAACCCTTATTATTAGAGACTCTGAAACACTGTTTGGCTGACTTTACGCTTTAATTATAAGTTGTCTGTACTTTTTGGTGGCATTTGCATTTGGGTACGCACATATTTATAGAACATTTTTAAATAACTTGAACAATTTTTCCTACAAAATCGCTGTTAATGGTTAAGTTAAGAGGGATATGAACATTTCTATACCACTTTCTTTCCTTAGGTATGTCTCAGTAATATATATAGTTACTTACGATGTTACGATGTAATATTAGTGGTTTCGTAGAATCATTCGGAGAAAACCTTTAAATAATTTTAAAATTAATCATACTCATATTTTTTAAAATAGAAATTTTAATTTTAATATAAAATATATTAACAATATATAATTTTCACAAAATATTTATTACTAAAAAGGAAAGCGACAAATTTGATTTTATGTCTGATTCTAAAGACGATTTGATTCTACTAAAAACTCAGCTTAAATTATTTTTAAATTTTTAGGAGTGATTTTCAATATTTTTTCAAAAAAAATATTCAACTTCTTTTTTAATTTATAATAGTTCTCTTTTTAACTCTATATAAAATGTTTTACCTATGCTACTCTCTATATATTCACCCGCTTTCTAGAATACAAGCTTTAATAATAACTGAGGAATTCTAGCTAGGATATTCTTTTACGATATGATTGGCTAAACTGGGGAGATAAGTCTTCTTAAAAAATAATATTATTAAATAAAAAATTGTTGAACTGATTAAAAATTGATGTTTCTAAGAACTAAAATAATATAATTCAACATAGATTAATTTACAAAATCGTAAATACATTTTACTCTTAGATTATGTTTGAGAACTTTGATTTCATATCAAATGATGGATTTCAAATTAAATAAGAGAATTTGAGTGTCATTTCAAAATTTCAAATTTGTACTAATATTTGAATATCCTAGAATTCAAATGAAATCATATGATCAATTGATCAAATCAAATGAAATCCATCCAAACAAACCATTAAATTACTCAAAATCTCACACAACAACCCTACAATTGTAAAGGGAGATCTTTGACACTGTTGAACTTAAGAAGCCCGTATCTCTTTGATACAGATACGACAATGGATCTATTATTTGCTTGTTATATGCCATCAGTAGTGATACACTTTGTTGGCCTCGCCATTTCTGGATAAGCTATTCATGAGGTTCTATTCAAGGATACATTTGACTTGATCCTTTATTTGTAATCATTGAAATCAACACCTTTAATCTTAACAGTGTTGTACAAAAAGTTGATATGACTTTTACGGCTGCAGTTCTAGCCCTTTTCGAGGTCTTGGTCACACGAATTTATTGGGGTCCTATAAGTTTTGTTTCATGATTTCCCGTTTCACATCGCTAAATTAATAGACACATAAAAATTTGTTTTCTGATTTACAACTTCCAAATCTGTTCTTTTAGACCATCGTAGCTAAAATGGTAAAATAGATATTATGTAAAATTTACTAAATGGGTAAACAATTTTACTTCGGTGGTATTAACTATTATAAATAGCTATATTTAAAAACCAGTTTATTATTATTTTTAAATTCTAATCAACTATATAGATTCTCTCTGTAGTTGACTTCTTTTCTTCTTTCTCAAATATAGTCGTCGGGGATTTCAAGGGATTTCTCCGGTGGAAAGCCCAATCTCTTAGTTTTCTTTCATTTTTCAATAAAAATTCTTAGATAAAAAATCATCGGAGCATCCGGATTTTCTGTCTTCTCCAATTAAATGGGTGATTTTTCGGTTTCGAGGGGTACGGTTTCTCTTATTTTTGTTATTTCATTTTTTAGATCTAAGGTTTGCTTTTATTTTGTAACTTTAGTTTTAATCTGCAATTTCAGTTTGGTTGTACTCTCCCCTTTGTGAGAGTTTTGGTATTTCTCTCATTTGTTTGTGAGAGTATGATTTCTGATTAAGTGATAAACGTTTTTAGGGTATTACAATTATGGTCCATAGCTCAAATTAATTAGCTCCAATTGGATATGGTGAAGTGAGTACATGTAAATATATCATCTTCACAGATGGCGTGATTGTATTTCCCGAAAGAATGAATTAATCAGCTATTGTTTGTGTTGTATGTTTGTTCGACGCGACTATTTTTGTAGATGTCGTATGACTTTTTAATATTAAATTAATACTTACTCAAAAAAAAAAGCCTATATAGTATTTAATTATATATATATATATGTATGTATATAAAAGGAAATATTATAAATTATAATAAAATTAATTAATTTTTTTATTCTGTAAAAGTGAAAATAAAAAATATAATTAATCTAAAGATATTTAATTATATTTTTTTATACGAATGCACATATTTTAAAATAAAAACAAATAATTATAATAATTGAAAATACAACGAAATATTTAAACATGAAAAAAAATTAATTAACAAAAATTTCTTTTATATATTATAAAACATATAACTATGATATTTTATAATATTAATATATAAGTATTTTTATGTAACAGCCCGCCCTTTTCAGGCCATTAAACTTACAAAATCTAAAATAAAATACAATTGTTAGGAATGTAAACACTGATAACTGTCATAGAATACAAATCAGAGTTTACACTGCTGACATCATCAGAGTTTAAGGAGCTGTCGGTCAGAGTTTACTCTATTAGAGAATACTAAATCAGAGTTTACTCTAACATAGAATGCTCTATCAGAGAATAACAATCGACAGAGTTTACAAGACAGAGTTTGTCAGGAAGCAATTCAAATCAGATTTTGATTAGGATGGTAAGAAAGAATCATAATTCAAGTCTATTTCCTTATTTAAAGCTATTCTTTTATTAACCCGATTTGTAATTAAATTATAACTGTGTCTATATAAACACAGACATAGGTTAACATTATTATATCTTTCAAGTCTTATTTTTTACAACCTAGCAGCTCCTGAGAACAAAGTGTTTCTTGAGAGAGTTTTGTATTCTTTTCAATATTATCAATACAAATCTGTGATTCCTTTTACATACTTGTATTCTTAATCGATGTACTAGTACTATTATATTCAACTCACCTTCTGTAATAGAATACTTATATGGGAAAACAATAATTTATTAATGTAAAACTTTATTACAAAAATAACTATTACTAAAGTGCAACTAATAATAACAAGTCAACAATCAATTTACTCCAAATCTATGATCCTTGAAATCCAATACACTCCATCTTCTTCTTACACCAAGCCTGAAAATTGTAAGTAATGAGCTACACAGCCCAAGAAGTAACTAATCGATCTNCCAATACACTCCATCTTCTTCTTACACCAAGCCTGAAAATTGTAAGTAATGAGCTACACAGCCCAAGAAGTAACTAATCGATCTAACTAGTCGGGTCAAGTAACAAGTATACACATAACAAAATATCCGCATGGTGCTGGTTATGGCCTTTGGACCCCTAGATTAATGGTTTTTGGTTTTGGTTTTATAA
>QRFB01001400.1:0-44368 GCA_008931105.1 Oenanthe javanica
AGAGGTACAGACCTGTCAATTTGTTCGCGTCCTCGTCTATCTTTCTGCGTCGTGTACTAATATATAAAAAACAGAAGTGGACTTTCGTGTTCGTGTAATATCAAAACAAAAACCAATATATAAATATATTATATTATTAAGTATATTTTTATAAATATATATTAACTATATATATTTGCATCATACTTACATATAAAATTAAGTATAATTATATAAATAAATATGCATATACCTGTAAGAAAAATAATAAATTTATATATAAAATATTTATTTATTTATTTTATTTCATATAAACCAATAAGTAAATACAAAACTAACACTAAATAATATTTGATTTAATTTCAGTTTCTAAATTTTAAAACTGTACATATTAGTTATAATTATGATTTTAGATTTATATTAATCTCACATAAAAACTAGTTTTGTGCGAATAAATATACTATGAATTTATCAAACGGGTGGCAGAACTCCAAAAGTAAAGTAATCTAACTACAGTAGTGGGTCCATTGGCTATAAACAGTTACTTACACTCATCTACAGTTGAACTCTTCTTCATAATGTAACTCAACCAAAATTTCACATTCAACTACTCTAACTCACTCCATCATTTTGTATCTACATTCACCATTTATCAGGTAAATTATCTTATCTTCAAACCACTCCACATCTTGCTTTAGATTCGTCGACCACTTGTTAGGTTATGAATTATGATTACACTTCATAGTATTTGATATATGTGATATGAATAGATTGGAAATCACGTTGCTTACTTTTGTTAGATCGATTAGATCTATGGTGCATCTGGTGTTTCTTTTGTAGATTTATAGGTTTGGAGTCTAGATATCGGAAATTAAGACGTTTTAAGAGAACTGATTACTTAACATGGTATCTGATATGATTGCACGGAAATTTTCTAAGTTGACACCCAGGAAGTTGGATTGTGCATATGAAAATGAAATATTCACTACATATAATTTCTCACCGCAAGACTTGGTCCCAAATTTAATCTTTTGAGGAATGGACTCATAATTATCCCTTTGAAGTTCCTGTTAGGAACAGAGCCCCTGAAATGAATTAAAAATCGATGAAAAAATAGTCTGTGGGACTAGTTACATGATTAAGTATAGGATCTGATAGTGTCATGTAGTATAATACTCCACTAAAAAGCCAAATAGTCTTATCCCGTCTCTTTCTACCCCGTTGCTAAGAGCAATTGGTCCAGGTTTGGAAAGCCACTAACACTTCCGCAGTTCAGTTGTGCTAGAAGTTTTTGTGCAAGTGCTAATAACTAGATAGTTGAAAATAACCGTCCATTCCGTGTTTTTTTATAATTAATAAAAGTTCTTAAATCCTTCTCCCAAATGTGAATAAAGTGACGTATTCTCAAAATCAAAATTTAACTTTAATCCCGGACCCTTAAATTAAACGTAGATCTAAACTGACTCAATATAAAAAACAATTATGCAAGTGGAAAAATTATATATTTGATTGAATTTTTAAGAATAAAATTTATTATTTCATTCTGTACATCACAACTAAAGTCCACATTAGATTATTGATAATATTTTTATATAGCCGCGGAACCAGGATTTCAAGATAGTCGGGACTCAAAATTTTAATATAAAAAAATGAGAATCTTACAATAGTATTCCCTCCGGTCCTAAATAATAGCCTTTTGACTTTTTGGCACACATATTTAGGAGTAAAAAACACATAGCTACACTTGATATTAGATTTCAATTTTTATATCATATAAAAGTTCGAATTCTAAATTTTTATTTGATATAATTTTTTTTTATTATTAAATATATGTATATATTTTTTACTCCTAAACATGCGTGTCAAAAAGTTAAGAATTTATTATTAGGGATCGGAGGGAGTAAATCACAACTAAATCTATATTTAAGCATTTGTAAAACTTAACCTCTATTTCATACCATTGTTAATATGTGATAAGTTTTGCTTTTAATTTTTAAATATTTAAAATTTTCTTATACGTTAGTTGTGAAATCAGTTGAAAGAACACTTCTAATATTTTTTTTCTATTGTTTAATTGTTATAAAAATATAGATAATTACTATAAACAGTATGACCCTCCGACTTAAGAAGAAGACACTACAAACACTATAACTCCCCGATACATAACATAGTCCAAGTGAATTCACTTAAAATCTTTACTAAACCATGACCGGACCCGGCATCATATTAGCAAATAAAAGTATTCATCATGAGCTTGATGTGCGAAAAAAAAGAGAAATGACAATGCATTTATTTGAAATCCCACGAGAGTAATGTAATAGTGTACTCTAACAAATCATACTCTGCAAATCATTTTAATCGAAAATTTATTTTAATTTTATTGTATATTACTTATTTGAAAAACTGTAATCAAACGGTTGTAAAATAAGGAGTAAAATCAATAAATCTGAATAAATGTATAAAATCTTTTTTGTGAGAATTGTAATTTAACTATCCAAAAATGGATGGTGTGATAGCGTGAGAAATATGGACAACTAACAAGTACTAGAATTGTAAATAAATGCATTAGAATTGCAAAAAATAGAAGTTACTATTTAACGGGAGTTTTAAAATGATCAAAAATAAAAAAAATTAAATTAATTATTTTAGTAACACCAAATACCAATAAATTTAAAGATATGATCATGAGGATTATAATTTTAGTAAACACAAGCGGTGGAAAAATCTCTTGAAATTTCAAATGATTTGGTAGGTTTGTTGGTTAAATAAATAACACCGAATCATGAAATAATACCAAATATTTATCCATATCACGGTTTAGTTATAAATAAATAATTCTGCCAAAACAACCACCCGATTTCATTGAAATTATAACTTATTTGTTTTCATTCTTCAACACTTTTTGTGCACCACCGGAGATTCTAAAAGATCCATCACCAAATTTGTGATGCTCATGGGTCACAGAATATCAAATTTCTTGTCTTCTTCTGTTATGTAATTTTTGTTTAAAAATAATATATATTTTCTTATTTTTAAAGAATAATAATAAGAATTTTTTTTTAAAAACAATTTTGGTTGCTTTATTAAGTTGTATCAATGCAATTCGAATAAATTTTTTTAATTAATACAGATCGAGTCAACTTTGACTATTGTTTTTTTAAAAAAATAAAATTAAAATTGCATTTTTGGTTGCAACTTACAGATTGTATTTTCATAAATATTTACTGAAAATTAACTTTTATTGTAAATTCTTTAATATGTTACGTTTTTTTTGGAATTATTTTTTACAAAGATGGTGTTTTTTCAGAAAGCCTATTTTTATATTAATGTCTATTTTGTAATTTCAAAATCAGTGTCAAAAGTTGACTAATAATCAAAATATCATAATTACACTAACTTAAATTATTGATTTATTTATAAAAGCAGTAGTAATAAATATATTTAAAAAATCAATTTTAGGAGGAAAAAAGTTATCAAAATTAAAATATTTAGATTATGGTATGGCCCAAGTCCTTTTTTTTGCTAGGTACCAAGTCCTCCTTTTTGTTTCAAAAGTTATGATGTTTTTTTAGAACTTTTCTATTATGAATTGATAATATTGTCAGTTTGGTCAATAACATGTAAATTGCAATCTATTTGTAACTTTAGTATAAAAAATAATTAATCAAAATACTTATAATAATAAAATAATAATAATAATAATAATAATAAAAATAAAATAATAATATAGGAGAGAGATAAATACATGGCATGGGTATTGTTGTATTTGATACAATCCTACAAACATAAAACATTGAATATGCATGAATCTGCAATATTTTTAATCGGGACTGCAAATTTAAAATTGCAGACAGAAAGTTGTAGCAGGAAATCAGGAATTAAGAAAAGGCAGGCTCAGTTTATACATTCTTGGTTTCTCCTTTCGTTTTATTTTTCGCATCGATTTAAATTATACTGCTTACATAGTTGCATGCCATAATTTTTATTGTTTTAATTAATTTATATTAATATTTTAAATAATATCTGTACATTATATTTTAAAATTTTCTTTTTTTATGCAAAAATTTAAACATTATTATTGACGAAATATTAGTAACAACATTCTCGCATCACCACATTTCGTCAGTTGAGAACATTCACTGCTCCTTCCGGATCTGATTATTTCACATATGTTAAGAAATAAAAAAAATTATTTTTATAATTTCATTATTTTTACTTTTTAATAAAATACAATATTTAATTTTTATTAAAAAATAATTTATGAAAATAATTTTTTACACATTAAAATACGTTTTAAAATGTAGAATGTTTAAACGATACTTAATTTGNATATGTTAAGAAATAAAAAAAATATTATTTTTATAATTACATTTTTTTACTTTTTAATAAAATACAATATTTAAATTTTTATTAAAAAAATAATTGATGAAAATAAATTTTTACACATTAAAATACGTTTTAAAGTGTAGAATGTTTAAACGATACTTAATTTTGGAACCAAGGGTATACATATTTCCCCATTATTTCTCCATATTACTTCCGTCATTTTAATTATTTGTTTAATTATTTTTTTTGAAATTGAGGTTTCTTATATTTAATTTTCTATATATATATATTAAGATTTATTGAAACGTAATTTAAAAATTAAATTTCCAATAATTTATAAAATTATTTTTAAATGCATATTCAGAAAGAAAACTAAATAAACAAATAATTAAAAAATATTTTAACTAGACAAATTTTTTTTGATAAAGTTGGGGCGACAAGAACTAAATCACCAACACAAAAATATCATTTGTGATAACTCTGTTTCTTATGGTTTGTACCGTCGTATGTTTTTATATATAAAAAGATGGTCCACTAAGACCTCAACGTCCAACATTTGCAAATGCAAAAGCTATAATATGTTTGTAAAATATGCTTTGTTTTCTAAATCAATAATCCCCATCTTCCTGCTCGGCAGCAACCAATGGCCGACACGATACAATAACAAAATAACANACTATAATATGTTTGTAAAATATGTTTTGTTTTCTAAATCAATAATCCCCATCTTCCTGCTCGGCAGCAACCAATGGCCGACACGATACAATAACAAAATAACAAGTACTCACTTCTTCACTAATTAATTATTTGAGTATGATTGGATGGCGTTAAAAGATACTCATTTTGTAAGGAAAAAAAATTAATTAACTATTTCAACAATTATTTTGGCAATTATTATATATATTATAAATGTTGCGAGAGGAATTTGGTATAACATCTTTGGAGATCCTTTACTGAAATAGCGGACAAAGATTACAAGATTCTACCAAGAAATAGCTTCTTGACAGAGGTTCCACGAATGGTGCTAGCAAAGCACCAAGGCACCAACGTATAATCTTGAGATTATACAAGTCAAATACCTCGGTTGATTGATGAACACTCGAGTTTTCTATATACTCTATCCACTCTCAGTGTTTTCGAACTTCTTTGCTAATTGTCTACATACCCTATTTATAGGGATCAAGTCCGTATGTAGTTCTTGATTGATATGACTCCTTGTATAAGTGATCCACTATGTTGTGATAAGCTTCAACCCCTGTAGATAATGTTTATCTCGGAGTAACTGAGCTACCATGAGAGTCCAAGTCGGCCATGACTCATGGGAAGCTATATCAGGATATGTAATCGACCTGATATGGGTATATATGCATTTTCCTTGTAATTATCCTTAATTTGATGAGAATAATATGGTATTTACCTCCAATATTCGTGGAGAGATTGTCTCCTAAAAACCAGGTGGTACAGTCCATGTAGAACTGTCGTGCCAAGAGGTACCAAGCAGCTGTTTTGGAAGCTAGTTTATCGAACATGTCTAATGGAACCCGGAACCTGTTTTCTGGAAACAATAGCATGTCAAGACCTCCCAGATTAAATCTCAACATCATTGAACTCCTGGAACCTCCTTTAATTAGGTTTCAGCCTTGATATAGTGGAAGCTCATTGGTCAGTGGAACCTCTGCCTTACTAGCACCTAGTCTCCTAATGGTTCCTTATCCTGGGATGATTTTACTAACCCCTGGCCCTTCTTGGCAGCTTCCAGAGCGCATTAAATCATCATGGAACCTTCTTACCATCATTTTCCCTGCCTTGAAACCTCCTTAGAGGGCCAATTAATTAGTGGATTGGACATTTAAAGATCAGTGGGCCTAAATCCAACCCATGTGAGATTTTGGGCACAACAATTACCCCCCGGTTCCTTGTAGCCATTGAATGCAAAAGGAACTAACCCAAAAAATAAAGGTCCAATCCTTCCACTAGTACCTGTTATGAACTATTGCACAGCTTCCATAAACCATTTATAAGCTTATATAGGCTAACCCGCCGTAAGAAACAAGAAACAATTTATAGTAACATGAGTACAATAATCCATAATATAAATATATCCACCACTGTCAATATATGAATATTTTAAATCTACCTGGGTCATCATTTGAACAACATTGTTAAGAACCCTTAAATGGAACCTCGTGGGTTCGGTATCTAACTTGCATTTAAAGATTCCAGACTCCACCCATTCCTTCCAGGGTTATCCATAAACAAGTGTTTTTGAATTTTCAATAGCTGGCCACTGCTCGAAACTCTTGGGCTCCCCAACCAACTCATTCAATCCTCAATTTGAAAGTTGTGTACCTGCAACTCCCCATAATAATTGCACATCGGTTACCGCAACTATAGGGGCTTAAACTCTTCACGCCTCAAGACTCCACCAATTACACTTTGCCACCTGTCCCCCTTGTCTCCCACTATTTACCAATAACTCTCGCCTATATATACACACACAAGCCCTTGTTCACTTTTAATCTTCCTTATCTCTCAAAAACTTCAGTTCCCCAATGTCTCTTCATCTTTCAAGCCAACCAAGACTCCATTGTAGCTCGAGCTTCTAGCAATAAGCTTATCTTCACCACTACAAGTTAAGGTAAACTTCCTTCATCACATGCTTGAAATAGTCCTACTCTTGTTAGCACACCTACTCTATCTTTCCTTGTTACACCTGCTTTTCTTTGCATTCTTCGAATACCTATCTACAATTACACATTCATCTGCACACACCTCTGCTATGTTTACCTAATCTAATGTGTATATTCATGATGTTTAATTCTTTATCTGTGGTCTACAACTTGTATGCATTAGCCATAACATGATGCCTCTGGTTCATCCATTAGCTTGTTAGGTCACAATACATGCCACACACTTGAATTTGTACACTCTTTATACTTGATAGTAGCTGTTTCCCTGCTGAAGTTGCATGTATATTCAAATGAACATACTGCCCGTAACCTGTTTGTCCATAGTCTATATAGGCCCTTCTTTGTAAAAATTTGCCATATAACTTCTTGTTTAGACATCATAATGATCATTGGACCCTCAAATTTTAACCCACTATTTTCTTTGAGACAAATGTTGAACCCCACACTTTCAGCTGACTCCTCCACCCCCTCAGCCAACAATGATTTATCTCAGGCGGAGACATCCAACGTAGGAACTACTCGATCAGTGGTACCTCAGTCAGTCAGTGGTAGGACCAGATCAAGAATGGTGGTTTTGGATCCCACTGCTGCAACCATTTCCTTAAGGACACCTAGCCCTCTAGTGGACCCTTCCAATCTCCCCACAATTGACACCACTCCCATAGACCTTTTACCATCTTCCGAAAATAGGGGTGAAGAGGTTCCAACCTCTACAGACCCCTTTCCTCTAGACTTTGGGACCTCATTCTTCAATGAATCTGAGCAGCCTTTCTTTGATAATGTTGAGGCCTTATCTGAAGAGGTGATGATTAGGCAGATGATGATAGGGAGGGAACCTGCAAAGAATGTAGGTGTCACCCCTGCTTGTGAGGAGATGGATTATACTATGAATGTTGCGAAGTTGGAGAAACTTCCAGAGACTAGCAACCCAGGATGTTGGTGATACCTCTAGCTGGTGAGAGGTGCCATAAGTTTGAAAACATGAGTCCTGGTAGGCCAATACTTGAAGTTGTAGTATCAGCACCCTTCTTCAAGTTGGTCCTGTCCATGCCAATGCATCCCTTCTTGGTTGAGGTATTGGAATTCTATGACCTGACGCCTATGCAATTGACCCCAACTCTTATAGGATGGCAGTGTGTATGTACATCCTTTATGCAGACCAGTATCAGGAACCTCTCACGGCTCTAGAGTTAGGATATTTTTACCAGTTGAAAGAGACTGAAAAGAAGATTGGGTATTTTTACTTAACCGCTTGGGGGATCCACCATGGAAAGTGCATCAGAGGGAATAAGAACGGGATGTATGATTGGGTGGAGCAGTTTTTATACTGCTATGACTGTCTTATCCTTAGGAAAGACTTCAATGTTTCCCCAAGTAAGGAACCTACCACTTTCTTCCTTGTAATTATAGAATGTCTTAGAATTAGAACCTCTTTTGATTGATGGCCTCCCTATTCTTCCATGTAGGGATTCCCAAGAAGACCCCCTTGGAAGAAGCTCCTAAAGAGAGAGCCGAGAGAATATTGTCTCTATGTGCCAAACTGTAAGATGGTGAAAGCTTGTTGATAGACAAAAATCAAGAAGTATTTGGTTTCTGTGTGGGTAGAGGTCCTAGCCTTCCAGTTGATGTGGAGGAAACTACTGGTGGAACCTTCCATGATGAAGGTTCCATAGCCCCCCCTTTATTTATAAATATAGCTTCCTCTCATGCCTTATATGCAAGTCTATAGCTTTGTAACTTCTCCATGCCATTGCCCTCATATGCATGTATCATTATCCTGACATGTTTACTTAACTTTGCAGGTATAACACCTGTGATCTCTTCATTTGTTAAAAAATTGGCTAGTTATAAAGATATGTTCAAGGATGAGGATGTGGAGATACTAAACACTCTTACCACCACCACACCTATTGCTGCCATTCCCATTTCCACAGCCATGGTGGTGGAAAATCCTCAGAAACCTTCTAGAACCTCCTCGAAGAGAAAAATGTCTGCCAACTCCTAAGGCACAGCTTCCACTCCCGACCTGCGTTCAGGAAAGAGGTCCCGAGTGACTATGGTACCCGCAGCCTCTCTTGAGATGCAAGCCTTTACCAGGATGCTAGGGGAACAGGTTCCAAAAAAAGCTGTTACTGATTGGTCCAAGATGAAACTGACTGAAGCTTTTCATGCTCTACTGGCTTTCGCTGCTCAGAATACTTTTCTGCAATTGAGATTCGGGGAGCAGCTGGTAGCAGCAGCTAGAGGTGACTAAAAGCTAAAAGAGGAATTGAAGGACATAAAGAATAAACTTAAGGCCTCTGAGGATGAATAGAAGAAACTGGTAGATGCCAACAAGAAATTGAAGACTGCAGAATCCACTTTAACCAAGGAGAGAGGTCAGCTGAGCAACTTGATCAAGGAGCAAGAGAAGGAGAGAGAGGAGCTTGAGGCCAACCATGCCGTATTGCTTCAAGATTTAAAAAATCAAGTGAATTCTCTCCAAGGTGCCGTAAACACCTATAAGACTCTTAGAGCTCCCAGGGAGAAGGCCAAGTATGAAGCAGGCTATGATAATGGCGTTAAGGACTATTTGAGGTCCATGTATGAAAAGGTCCCTGACTTCGATTGGTCTCTTTTGGGGGATGATGATGTGGCTTTGGTGAAGGAGTTGAAGAATGAAAACCAGGTGACTGTGGAGGGGAACCTAGAGGTTCCAGATGCGATGGAAGCAACTAAGAAGGTGGTGGAGCCAGCTCCCGCATCTCAATCTGTGTATACTGAGACTCCAACCCTGGTACTTGAAGGCGCAATTTCTGGAGGTACCACTTCCACAGCTATTACTGAGAAAGCTTCCTCCAATACTGAAGACACTCCTCCTGCCGAATGCTTCTCTCTTCTTTAATGCTTCTTGAATATTTACTAGTTTTTGGGGGGTTGAATATTCTGAATTGGTTTTCTAAATGATGGGGTGGGCACCTCTAATGCTCCATGGATGTAATTTGAATATTTGCCTTGGTAGCATGGATGTTTTAACTTCTTGCTATTTGAATTCTGCTTATTCTCAAAATACTTAGCTTCTATTTTCCTAATACATGCTTTTGCTTTACTCTAACATATTTGAAACAGGTACGTGAAGCTTCTGGATGTCTTCCTTCGTGACTTGTGTCACAACTTTCAACTTAGACTTTTAGCTACATATGCTAGAAGTTTCCTTAGCGACTCTCATGATGTATGATCACATATGTACAATATCACCAGGAAATTAATGAATAAATAGGAGATATAGATTACACCTGATATCATGGAGGTTGTGTAGTTGTCACTAGAAAAAATCCAAAAGCGTCTTGATATCATCTTCGTTGCTAGAACTTTACTATAGATGATGTATCAATGACCTATGTGGGAGCTCTTTCTATTGTCTTATACTGGCATGATTGCGAGGTTCCCATCCCATGAGTGGAACCTTTCTTTATGGTTGGTATCTCTCCGTTGATGAGGCCATGTTTCAAAATAACTAATTCCTTTTGATTTCACCACAACCCCTCTGTGTGAGGCCCTCTATGTAGTCATATATAGTAGCATCATGACGACTGTCACAAGGAAACTGTAATAAAATATGTTTTGAAAACCTTAGGAGCCAGGACTCGGCATCTCCTAGGTTGAATGAATGAGACCATGAGAGCCAGGACAGACACCTCCCAGGTTAAATGAATGGAACCTCAGGAGCCAGGACAAACACTTCCTGGGTCATGTAAGGAACCATGGGAGCCAGGACATGCACCTCCCAAGTTAAATGAATGGAACCTCAAGAGACAGGACATGCACCTCCTGGGTCATATAAGGAACCATGGGAGCCAGGACAGACACCTCCCAGGTTAAATGAATGGAACCTCAGGAGCCAGGACATGCACCTCCTTGGTTATGCAAGACACTGTGGGCGCCAGGACAGGCACCTCCAAGGTTAAATGAATGGAACTTCAGGAGCCAGGATATGCACCTCTTGGGTCATATAAGGAATCGTGGGAGCCAGGACAGACACCTCCCAGGTTAAAGAATAGAACCTCAGGACCTAAGACATGCACCTCCTGGGTCATATAAGGAACCATGGGAGCCATGACAGACACCTCTCAAGTTAAATGAATGGAACCTTAGGAGCCAGGACAGGCACCTCCTGGGTCATGTAAGGAATCGTGGGAGCCAGGACAGGCACCTCCCAGGTTAAATGAATGAAACTTCAGGAGCGAGGACATGCACCTTCTAGGTCATATAAGGAATCGTGGGAGCCAGGACAGACATCTCCCAGGTAAAATGAATGGAACCTCAGGAGCCAGGACATGCACCTCTTGGGTCATGTAAGGAACCGTGGGAGCCAGGACAGGCACCTCCCAGATTAAATGAATGGATCCTCAGGAGCCAGGACATGAACCTCCTTAGTCTTTTAAGGAACCGTGAGAGCCAGGACAGACACATCCCAAGTTAAATGAATGGAACCTCAGGAGCTAGGACAGGTACCTCTTGGGTCATGTAAGGAACCGTGAGAGCCAGGACAAGAACCTCCCAAGTTAAATGAATGGAACCTCAGGAGCCAGGACAGGCACCTCATGGGTCATGTAAGGAACCGTGGGAGCCAGGACAGACACCTCCCAGGTTAATTGAATGAAATCCCAGGAGCCAGGACTGGAACCTCCTAGGTAATATAAGGAACCGTGAGATCCAGGACAGACACCTCACAGGTTAAATGAATGAAACCTCAGGAGCCAGGACATGCACTTCCTGGGTCATGTAAGGAACCGTGGGAGCCAGGACAGGCACCTCCCAGGTTAAATGAATGGAACTTCAGGAGCCAGGATAGGGACCTCATAGGTCATATAAGGAACCATGGGAGTCAAGACAGACATCTCCCAGGTTAAATGAATGGAACCTCAGGAGCAAGGACATGCACCTCCTGGGTCATCTAAAGAACCATGGGAGCCAGGACATGCACCTCCTAGGTTAAATGAATGGAACCTTATGAGCCAGGACATGCACCTCTTGGGTCATGTAAGGAACCGTGAGAGCCAAGACATGCACCTCCCAAGTTAAATGAATGGAAAATCAAGAGCTATGACAGGCACCTCATAAGTCAGATAAGGAACCGTGGGAGCCAGGAAGGTTACCTCCCAGGTTAAATGAATGGAACCTCAGGAGCCAGGACATGCACCTCCTGGTTCAAGTAAGTAACCTTGGGAGCCAGGACAGGCACCTCACAGGTTTTGCTTGAAAATTGGCTCTTTCAAGATCTCCTTTTGGGGAGCATGTCACATACTACCCCCGAGTTCTTCACTGTTTCTTGATATGTTGGAGAACTTATTCTACTGAAGCTTCCATTATGATGCCAAACAATATATTTTACAAAGATAAATAAAGAAAACTGCCACTATTTCCATTAAGAATAAAAACATTACATATAGACACTGAGAGGTTTATAGGTTCCACCCCCCGAGTGTAGAATAACATTGCAAAATGAAGCTTGAAAATGCAAAGGCATAAGCTTAGTTTTATTTTCCTAGCCTAAAAAAGGCATACTTTTCCTACTTAGATAAAGAGAGAGAAATTACTGGTAGTACTTCTTGAGGTGCTCGATATTCCAATCCCTTGGGAGGAGCTTCCCCTCGAGATTCTCGAGATGATAGGTACATTCCCACTGATCCTATCTTGTATGGACCTTCCCAGTTTGCCTCAAATGCTCCATAGCCTGGAACCTTCATATTGGGCATCATTTTTCTCAACACCAGGTCCCGAACTTTATGTGGTCAAGGTACCACCTTGTTGTTGTAATACCTTATGGTCCTTTGTTGGTAGGCAACCAGATTCAGCTGTGAGGGTCCCCTCATTTCTTCTACTAGGTCTAGATACAAACGATGATTGACTTCATTATTTTCAGGCTGATAGTTATCCCTCCTGAATGAACCTGCCTCAATTTCAACAGGTACCATGGCTTCACAGCCATATGTGAGGGAAAATAGGGACTCCCCTATGGTTGATCGATGTGTTATATTATATGACCACAGCACCATTGAGAGCTCATCTGGACAGCTTCCCTTACTTTCTTTCAACTTTGCCTTCAAAGTATGCTTGATTATTTTATTCACAGCTTATGTTTGGCCATTGGTTTAACGATGGCAGACAGCTGAAAAGCTTTTCTTTATTCCCAAATCATCACACAGCTTTCTCATTTCCTTGTTGTCAAATTGTTTTTCATTATCAGAAATTAATTTGTATGGAACCCCCATACCTGCAAATGATTGCTCTATAAACAAATTCCCTTAGCTTCCCATCAGTAATGGTAGATAGAGGTTCAGTTTTCGCCCATTTCGTGAAATAATCCACAGTTACCACATCATACTTCACACTTCCTTTTCCTTTTGGTAGCTCTCCAATTAGGTCAATCCCTCAAACATCAAATGGCCAAGGACTAACCAAGGTTTTGAGAGGTGCCACTGGCATGCTGTTGAAATTTGCATATTTTTGGCAATGATCACATGACTTGGCAAACTTGTGGGCATCTGATTTTAAAGTGGTCCAATAGTACCCTTGCCTTAGGACCTTGTGGGCAAGAGAGGTACCCCCTGAGTGATTTCCACAAATACCCCCATGGACCTCCCTCAAGATGTATTCATAAATGTTTCCAGCTATGCATTTGAGTAGTGGCTGATTAAAACCTCTTTTATAGAGGCACCCATCACATATAACATATCTAACTGACTGGTACCTGATTCTCCTAGATTCGTCTTTATTTTCAGGAAGATCCCCCTTAGTGATGTAAGCTCTGATGGAATCTGTCCATAGCTTCTCTTCTGGAACCTCAATCTCTATTATTTCTTCTTGTGAGATGCTTGGTTGAGATTGTACCTCGAGGGGAACGACTCCCAACAAGGTTGTAAACCTTTGAGACCCCAGTTTTGCTAAAGCATCTACATTGACATTTTCTGCTCTTGGAATTTTTTCGAGTTTTACTTTTCGGAACCTCCTCATCAGGTCCTGGGCATACATCATATAGAGGTCTGTTCTGGGACCTCTAGCTTGATAGTCACCCATGATATGCCATACCACCAACATTGAGTCACTGTAGACATTGAGGTTTTTCACCTTCATTTCAAGGGCCAGCTTCAAGCCTGCAATCAAAGCTTCATATTCTGCATCATTATTGGTAGCTCTAAATGAAAAGTGAATGGAGCTTTGGAGGCGGTGCCCCTCAGGGCTAATGAGTTCAATACCAGCTCCTACTCTACTATTGTTTAGGGCCCCATCCACATACAGGTTCCACCAAGGTGCACAATTCTCCTCAGGTAACACTAAGTTACTAGGTTCAGGTACTGGATGCATGGCTTCCACTTATGTTTTTGATGAGAATTCCTGAATAAAATCAGCTAGAACCTGACCTTTAATTGCTGTCCTCGGCTTGTAATCAATATCAAATTGATCCAATTCTATTGCCCATTTCATGAGCCTTCTAGAAGCTTCCGACTTGTGTAAGACAGGCCTCAAAAGATATGAGGACCTTACTTCTACTTTGTGGGCCTAAAAATATGGCCTGAACTTCCTGAATGCCAAAATCAATGCATATACCAGCTTCTCCATGCTTGAGTACCTGGTTTCTACATCCAAGAGCCTTTTACTTACATAATATACTGGGTATTGTACTTGTTCCTCTTCCTTTATCAGGAAAACACTGATAGAATATTCAGAAACAACTAGGTACAGTTTTAGGACATCCCCCTCTAATGGTTTGGACATCAATGGGGGACTGCTCAATTGTTCTTTGAGCTTCTAGAAAGCAGATTCACACTATTTTGTCCATTGGAACTCCTTTCCCTTCTTGATAGCTTTACAAAACTCCTTGCACTTATCTGAGCTTCTAGAGACAAACCTGTTGAGAGTTGTCACTCTCCCTATCAAACATTGTACCTCTTTGACATTTCTTGGGGACCTCATTTCCACCAAACCTTTTATTTTTACAGGGTGTGCCTCAATTCCTCGGTGATTCACAATAAATCCCAGAAACTTTCCAGATTCCACCCCAAACACACATTTTTGTGGATTGAGCTTCATGCGGTACCTCCATAATATATCAAACATTTTTTTAAGGTACTTTTCATGGTCAGTAGCTTCCTTAGACTTCACCAACATATCATCCATGTAAACCTTCATTATTTTGCCAATCTATTCATAAAACATCATATTCACTAACCTCTGACAGGTAGCTCCTGCATTACGTAATCCAAAAGGCATTCCCACATAGCAATATAAGCCTCTATCTGTGATGAAAGAGGTATGCTCCTGGTCAGGTTAGTACATGGCAATCTGATTATAACCTGAATAAGCATCCATAAAGCTGAGCAAGGCATGTCCAGCTGTGGCATCTACTAGCTAGTCAATCCTTGGAAGATGGAAGCTGTCCTTGGGACATGCTTTGTTTAGGTCTGTGAAATCCACACAAGTCCTCCATTTCCCATTAGGTTTTTTAACCAATACAGGGTTAGCCAACCAGCTTTAAGCAACCGATCTAGTTCCTCCTTTAAAGCAGAAGCTCTTTCTCCACTTACATCCCTTCTTTTTTGTCTCACCCCTTTCTTTTCAGGGTCAATATTCAGATGGTGACACATCACTTTGGGGTCCACTCCAATCATGTCTAAATGGGACCAAGCAAAAATATCTAGGTTCTGCTTCAGGAACCTGACTAACATCTCCTTTATACCAGGTTTCAAATGCTTCCCAATAGTTAGCACTTTCTAGGTATCATTATCATTCATTACTACAACAACTGTGTCACCAACTGGTCCTGCCTTCTCAGTGGTTTCAGGCATTCTTGGGTCCAAGTCTATTTCAACTTCAACATCTGGAACCTCCTCAATAGTGAAAGTCTCTGTTGGTGTAGCTTCCAACATTAACAATCCTGATGGTGTTACCCCCGAAAAAACTGGAACCTCTAGGAGATGTTCCTCAGTCACCTCTACTATTCTGATGCAATTACAAGAACTTTTCCATTTTTAATAAGTTCCAAGACCGGTACCTCATCCCCTTCTTTCTTTATCACCTGGAAACTCTTCTTTGGCCTTTCTGCTACCTGTATTGCTTTGTTGTAGCACTCTCTGGATTCATACTGGTAGCCTCTAAGACATCCTACCCCATTAGGTGTGGGGAACTTCATGGCCATAAAGGTTACTATCCTCATATCCTTCAGTATTGGTCTCCCCAAAATTGCATTATAAGATATATCCTAGTTCACCACCATGAATTCAGCCATCTGTGTAGCCACCTTAGGTTCCTCACTGAATTTCCAGTAAATCCATATAATTCATTCCTGGTGGTACCCATTTCTTTATCTAGCAGACCCATATTTTGGTAGGTGGTGTAAGCTAGAATATTCACAGAGCTCCCATTATCAAAAAGGATTCTGTGTACATTTAGACCTCCAATCATGACAGTTACTACCAAAGCATCATTGTGGGGATAATGCACCCACTTGTTAGGTCCAAACTATCGTAGAAGAGGGGGGGTTGAATACGATATGGGTAGTTTTTTGATTTGGTTCGTGTTTGTAGATCTGTTCTTGGTGAGCAATAAATATTGCAGTTATGATTCTAAACAACAAGAACAATCTTCAGAAATATACTTGTATTATATAAACCCAAGGTGTTACACTCTCACACAGATGTATGAGCTACAATGAATCTCACAACAAGAAATAAATACGAGCTTTAATGGCAATACGTATTCTCTCTGTCTCTATCTCAACTGTATCTATTTGTGTGTGTTGTGTTCTGATTACATTCAAAATGAAAATACATTTTGTTTTCATATAGACCTTACAATAAAGTGAAATACAATTCTATGTGTCGACATTTTCTTCTCCTGTGTTGACTTGAGTTGACTTATGGATAATCTTCTATGTGTCGAATATTGATATCCTCTATTTGACTTAGAAAATAATCCATTCTTTCCTATGTGTCGATTTTCATTTCCCTATATGTTTGCCTTAGCGATTTTGATGTTATTCAACCCATGTGTTGAATTCAGTTGCCTTGTAGAACCATGTGTCGAATTTTCTTCCATGTATATGACTTAGAAAAGTTCTCATCTTGCTAGGAGCTCATGTGTCGATTTCTTGTCCCATGTGAAGCATGTGTCGACTTTACTTTGCTAGTATATGCCTTGTAATATTTCACATCTTCTAAGTGTCGAATTCTATGCATAGAATTCCTATGTGTCGAATTCTACTCCATGTATTTGCCTTAGAATAATTTTCATCACATAAGTAATACATGTGTCGAATTTCTTCCCTTGTACAATGAATTAGAATATTTTGACATCCTTAAAAACCATGTGTCTAATTCTTCTACAATGTACTACTTGACTTGGATTCTTTTGGCTTGCGTACTTGGCTTCTGTCAATTATTCTTGTATAATGAATATGTTAATCAAATTCTTTGTGCTGACACTTAGTGCACTAGTCTGGTTCACAAGTGACTAACATTGCATTGATCTTCATATTCTCCATTAAATCAATTGACATGATTGTTGTATTCCTTTATTGCTTCTGGTCTTCACTGAAATCTCCTGGCCCTGACTGCTTGATCTTTAATACTTTCTGAAACACTGAATCATTTATTCTTCACTGACTCTTGAACATAGTAATGAACTTCTTTCAGTGATCTCCAATATTCCATCAAATACATTGATACATGTAGTTGCCTGATCTTTATTGTGGATTCCTGTGAATTCAATAATATTATTTACTAGTTCTTCACTTTTAGTTGAGTTACAGATCATCGATTACATTGTATATTACATTATGCTTTACAATCTCCCTCTATTTGATTGTTAGAGTTCGACAAGCAAATTCTAAAGGAAAGAGGATAACTTAACTAACAATATAAGAAAAAGTAAAGTGCGGAAAGATTGTAAAAAAATTAATTGCATTCTGGATTAAATATTACAATTCCAGATTTCATTACAGCTAAGTTACAAGAATGAGTTTGTTCCTCTATCCTGAACTAATATTTCCATTTGTTTCTTCATTCTTGGACCTTTGTTATTCTACTTTTGACAATGTCGTGAGCCTCCCATTCTAGAAGATTTCTTGGCTTTGGATATTGCAGTTGATCAAAGATAAGTTGTAGTAGTGGCATACTCCTGAATCTTTTCAATTCACTAAATTTGAAACTTAGTTGCTGATTCCACCCTTGCACCATAACTCTCTTTGGATTTACATCCACTCGATTTGTAATCATTTGATCTTCTTATAACACTTTGTCCAAGTAGGCTTTTTCTACTTCTCGTAGCACGATCTTGTCTTCAGGATTTGTCGAGTTCTTGAGTTTTTCCAAAATTCTTCCAATCACTTTAGAATTTTCATTTCTGATTCTACTCATTTCGATTTCTCTTTCACTTTCATTTCTATTTGAGTAAATCACTATTAGTGGATTGATGATGACCATTGGTTTTATTGATTCTATAGACTCAAAACTGGGTTCTATTGCTTCTTCTTCTGGCACTTCTTTTGTTAGATCAAACATGTGTTCATCACCCGGATCAGCAGGTTCTCTATGTTGAGTACCTTTTGATGGATCAAATATTTTTACGTTCTCGATATCTCTTCCTAGAGCTTCTGAGATGTTTAACCTGTAAGCAAAGATTCTTTCTGCCGTTTTCCACTTTTCAGGATTTCTGAACCCTTTTCCTCTTAACAAGCCCTCAACAAACTTCAATCGTCTGAGTGAGTAATATGGAAATGCTTCATGATCCAGTCTCAGTATCTGAAGAAATCTGTCTTTGAAATATCTGACTTGATATGGATCCTGTTGAATTTCTAGTTCTACTTTTTCCATTAGCTTTTCAATCATTTCTGCCATCAATTCATTCTCAGAGGATTCATGGATTCTGATTTTCCGCTTCAGTGCAAATAACTCTGTCAAAGACCTTTTCTTCAAAAATTCACTTGATATAGTTTTTAACCCATAGTTGTTGAAAGATAGGGTTAATCTCCAACCTTCTGACCTCGGTGCCAAGGAAACTACCAGATAAGATATTTCACTTTTCAACTCAAAGTAGTAGTTGCTCTTGCTTTTGTTTCTTTCTCTGAAGATTTGGAATAGTCTATGAACATTTTCATCATTATTGTTGGAAGCACCAATGTCAGGTCTTCTTAAGTTGGCTCTTGCTGTCTCCCACTTTCTTGAGAAAAAAAGATCCTTTTTTCTTTTAGTACGCTACCCAGTTTGATTCTCTTATTTGCTCATGAATTGAATGAAAGTCTTCATATTTCTTGTAGTCAGTCTCCTTGATTTTCTTGATTTTGTGCTTATCAATATAGTCAGAGAATGTTCTAGGATATGCAACTTCATTGACATACGAGTCCATTTCATTAAACGGATCATCATTTGAAATCTCTCCTTCTTCTAATTCCTCCCCCTCAGCGTATGCATCAATAATTTCCTTCCATTTATCAGATATAGATTTTTCTTGTACATGTCCTTCTTTTTCCCTCTTAGTTGTGTTATCCTCAGGAGTTGGGATTGATTGAAGATGCAAGGTAGTTGAGCTCTGTGCTAACAGTTGCTTGAGTAAATTTTTGATTTCTTTATTATCCTGCTGTACCTTTTCTTGAACTTTCACAATTTTGGACATTGAGTGTCTCAGAATTCCAACTTGTGCTTCAAGACTGATAATTCTTTGATTTGTTGCTTGTGTGTGCTGAGGTTATTGTGAATCTGAGGAATTCATCGCACCTGGTTCTTTCGAAGAATCATTACCAAGTGGAGAATTACCTTTAGGAGGATTTGAAACTGTTTCGTGTTGAAGCACTATCTCATCACAAGGCTTAGTTATTACTTCATCGCCGAATGGAGCCACATCTCTGTGAGATTGTTCTGTTACATAGACAAATGTAGACTTCAATTTTTCTTGTGCTTTCACTTTTACCAACTCAGCCTAAATAACCTGCATTTATTTCTGGAGAGCTTCCATTTTTTATAGTAGTTCAGTATGTGTGTGCACTCACCTCGCTTGCACTCATTTTTGTTTCACTTATACTATGTGCATGTGTTTCACTCAGTGTTTACCTCACTTCACTCGTATTTTACTCCATTCCAGAATCCGAAGTTGTACTTGTATATATATATATATTACTATAGCTTTTGAAGAGTCGAAATGCTCTTTTGATGCCTGTGAAGGCATGTCCACAACAAGATTAACTTGAAGTAGCTCTGCTACTGACGTAGCTATTACATGAATGGAGTCCTATATCCCTCTATGGAGTGGTTGCCTCTCAAATCCACTAGTGGATAAGAGAACTTCCTCTGAATGAACTGGATGTAATAAATCCAGGGGGGTCAGTACCTCAGACAATGCTATGCGTGACTCTTTAGAGTCTGTGGTGCCCGTCAATACTTGTAATGGCAACTGATGCTGCACTGTATCAAAAATGTCTTGGTCCACTGAAAATGTGGCATCTGACAGGTTTGTATCAAAAACATTTTTTATGCCACCAAATTCATTTATTGTGCCCTCATTTGATTGTGTTTCTGCGAGTGGAGGTCCTGC
Source organism: Oenanthe javanica (assembly GCA_008931105.1). Classification (NCBI taxonomy): domain Eukaryota; kingdom Viridiplantae; phylum Streptophyta; class Magnoliopsida; order Apiales; family Apiaceae; genus Oenanthe; species Oenanthe javanica. The sequence continues at coordinate 20,562 of QRFB01001400.1, forward strand.
TAGTGTGAGCACTAGCAGTGTGCGTGACTCTTCACAAGGTGCCATGTCCGGATGACAAATTTCAATAGAATCACCCGGTTGATCGAGTGAGTCCAGGGACTGTTGTATTTCCATTTCAAAGTCCATATCCCAATGAGAGGATAATGATGGGTCTACAGTTGTCTCAGGTTCATTCCTCGATCTTTTTGACGGTGGAGACAGAGCTGCGGGTTCACTCACTGTGATACCTCTTCCCCTTACTTTTCTTTCAGGTTTCTTCCTTTTTCTGGTTAGGCTCAGTGAGGTTGAAGAAGAAGAAACGGTTTGGGGCTCTAGCTCAGCTTGGGATTGAACATGTGTATTTTCAGGTTCATAGCCAAAATTCTGAAGTGTAAGACCATAATTATAGTCTGCCACATATATATTTAAAGGTGCACTAAATATATTTATAGGTAGGAAATTAGAAGCCGGGGTGTGAGATATTACCTGATGTTCTTGAAATTTATGTTCTGCTTGTTGAGCAGATTCAAGTAGTAACTGCGTAGAATGTTGAATTTCCCCTTGCACTTTTTCTAGCTCTTGCTGATGCGATTGAGCCTGTGCAGGATTGGCAATTTGATTGAGTATATTTGCCATGTATTCAGTTGTTTCTATGGCTACCCCTTCAAATTTATTCTTGTTACTGGGTTTGGTGAATAAATTCTTTTGAGTTGTTGGGGAAACTTCCATTGGGCTATTTGTAAATCTAGTTTTGTCCTCCTCTGACAGTACATTATTCATCAAAAGCATTAGAAATCTTGGATAAAAACAAGCAAATTTCTGATCTATATCTAATCTCTACTAGCTGAGATTTAGACAACTTTACCAGGTCTATCGTGCCTTGATAGTGAATTGACTGCAAGAAGTTAGTTATGTGTTCAACTGTGGGTAGGGTCTCGAAATTTTCTATCGGGAACCCTAAGACTCTGTTTACGTCAATCTCATCTATCATGTATTCTGTCTCACCAATTCTGAATGAAAATTGAACCAGCCTATCATTAGAAATATTTCTAGCTGTTGAGTACAGGTCTCTGATAGGTTCAATTTACAGTGGTGTGTTAAGGGTAATAGCAATCCTTACTAACGAGTGCTCGTTCATAAAACGGATCCAGGGCCTAAATCTAGCCTCTTTGCAATTTACAGGATCAAAGTAGTCCACAAAATTTGTCTTGGCAATTATAAACATGGTTGCCATTTTAAATAATTAGGATTTTAACATGTTTTAATTAACTTAAAATTTATTAATCGATTTAACACACTAAAATCAATCAACTAACCCAATTAAATAATAAACTCAAACACCAAAACTTCTTACTTCGAATTAACACACCAAACTAACTACAATCACAATCCAAAACAGACTTCGAATCTCCAATTAACAAGCAACCTCAGTTCTTAATAATTTAGTCCAAACCCATTTCGATTTAAACAAAACATTTGGCAGAGTTTCGACTAACTTTGGACAAGAAATCGAACAAGAAAGCAAAAGCTTGAGTAAAACGCAACTGATAGCAGTTTTATATCAATTATAAGAGCAAAAACAAGTGTTATATAAAGGTTTTTGAAAGGTCTTGAAGAAATCTGGGTTCGGCTGTGTGTATAATCAGCGTGTGTATAAAATAGAGCTAGTAAGACTTTTGAAAAGAAAAGAAAAAAATGATTAAGTGTAATGTTTTGGTCGGTAAGACTTTTGCTCGGTAAGACTTTTGAAAAGTCTTGCCGAGTTTTTTTTAATAAGAATAAAACTTTTTTTAAAATAAAATATCTCGGTAAGACTTTTGAAAAGTCTTGCCGAGTTTTAAAATTAGAACTAGTTTTATAAAACTCTTTAAATGGTCTCTCCGAACGATTTAAACAAAAGTCTTGCCAAAAAATTGACTATTTAAAAATATTTTCATAAAATATATATATAAATGAAAATAAATACATACAAATATTATTAATTTTTCCAAAATTTGAAATAAAATAAAGAAAATTTTATTCGAAATTTAGATTAATTAATAACAATTAAATAATTAAATATTTACAAAGAACTAAATTATTAATGTACAATAGTAATTAGAAAAAGATATTATGATTTACATACTAATGCTTATAAAATGCTTTTACAAAATAATATATAATAAAGAGTACTTATGCTATAATTGAAATTATTATCTATTAAGAGTATTAAATTATTCTCAAGATAATTTCTTCAAATATTCATAAGCCTTAGGATTCTGTTGATTCGAACTTCATAAATTCTTTAAATATTAATATTTAATATCTATGAATTCAAATCAACTCCTAGCGATCAAAGGTTAACCATTATTTAACATCCCTAATTCACTAACCAACTTAGAGAAAGTGGATTCATCAAGTGGTTTCTGAAGATGTCGGCTATTTAATCTTTTATGGGTACAAAATGTAGCACCACAGTTCCATTCATGACATGCTCTCTGATGAAGTGATACCTTATGTCAATGTGCTTGGTTCGAGAGTGTTGTACAGGATTGTAGGAGATGGCTATAACACTTATGTTGTCACAGAAAATTGGAATTTTGTTCAACGCAAGTCCATAGTCATTTAGCTGATTCCTTATCCACAAGATCTGTGCACAATAACTACCTATCACAATGTATTCTTCTTCGACTGTCGAAGTAGATACTAAGTGTTGTTTCTTGCTGTACCAGGAGATCAACCGATGTCCTAGAAACGGACAGCTTCCAGAAGTACTTTTCCTATCCATCCTGCATAATCTGAGAATGTATAGCCCATTAGATCAAAAACTGTATCTTTAGGGTACCAAATTCCAAGATTTGGTGTACCTTTCAGATATCTAAAAATTCGTTTAACAACTATAAGATGAGATTTCCTAGGATCAGATTGAAACCTTGCACATAAGCATGTTGCAAACATTATGTCAAGTCTACTAGCAGTTAAGTATAATAATGAGCCTATCATACCTCTGTAGCTTGTGATGTCAACCTTCTTATCAGTTTCATCTTTGTCAAGCTTGGTTGCTGTTGGCATAGGGGTTTTTGCTGGTGATGAATCTTCTAGACTGTATTTTCTTAGAAGGTCCCTTGCATACTTTGATTGGCAAATAAAAATCCCATCTTTCTTTTGCTTCACTTGTAGTCCAAGGAAGAATGACAGCACACCCATCATGTTCATCTCATAACTACTCTGCATTAACTTAGCAAATCTCTTGCACAAGTTTTCATTAGTAGAACCAAATATAATATTGTCAACATAAACTTGGACAAATATCATGTCTTTATCATGCAATTTATAAAAAAGAGTTTTATCTATGACACCTCTAATAAAACTATTTTCAAGTAAAAACTCAGAGAGAGTGACATGCCATGTCTTCGGTGCTTGCATGGGTCCATAGTGGGCTTTGAATAAGAAATATACAAAATCAGCAAACTCTGAATTTTCAAAGCCAGGGGCTGTTCCACATATACTTCCTCTTCTAACTCTCCATTTAGAAATGAACTATTCACATCCATTTGACAAACTTTGAAATTTGAGTGTGCTATGAATGCTAGAAATATCCTGATGGCTTCAAGTCTTTCAACTGGGGCGTAGGTCTCGTCATAATCAATTCACTCTTCCTGAAAGTAACTGTTTGCCACCAGTCTGGCTTTGTTCCTTGTAGCAATGCCATCACCGTCTAACTTGTTCCTGTATACCCATTTGGTACCAATCACAGATCTGTCTTTTGGCCTGGGTACCAGTGTACATACTTCTTGTCTCTCAAACTGATTGAGCTCTTCTTGCATGGAAAGAACCCAATCTGAATCAGTTAGTGCATCTTCAATTTTCTTTGGTTCTTCTTGAGATAGAAAAACTGAAAATACACATTCATTTGAAATTGCACTTCTAGTCCTAACTCCAACATCTGGATCACCTATCATCAATTTAAAAGGATGATCTCTGCTCCATATCATTTCCCTCGATAGGTTTGACCTTGCTGATTCGCCTCGATATTCATTGTGATATTGTTTTCTACCAGTAGATCCATCATATCCCCCTGAGTTGCTGCTAGGATGACTTGTTGATCCACCACTGGTATTAGTAGTATCTCCAGTGTTACCATTGTTTCCACCACTATTACCTGGATCGTTATCATCATTATTGTAATCATCATTACCTGCTGCAACTTCAGGTTCTTCTTCGTCATCAGAATGTGAGTTTGAATAATTATCAAACTTTAATGACTCAGAAGAATATTCAGTTTGGATACTTGGGAGTTTAGTATCATCAAAAGTAACATTGACACTTTCTTTCACTTGGTGCTGATCAATTATGCACACCCTATATGATCTTCTTGAATAACCGACAAAAATAGCTTCGTGTGCCTTGACCTTGAAATTTCCACGATGTTCATCTCCATCTTTCATCACATAATATTTGGCTCCAAATACATGAAAGTACTTGAGTGTTGGTTTCTTGCCAGTCATTAATTCATAGAGAGTCTTCATATGATCTTTGTTGATTAGAGTTCGATTCTGGATATAACATGTTGTGTTTACTGCTTCAGCCCAGAAGTAGATAGGTAACTTTGATTCACTTAACATTGTTCTTACAGCTTCAATTAAGGTACGATTCTTCCTTTCTATAACTCCATTCTGTTACGGAGTCCTTGGTGCTAAGTATTGTCTTATTATCCCTTTGTCTGAGCAATAATTATTCAGAACTCCATTCTTGAATTCTGTTCTATGTCTGACCTAATTGCTCAAACAACTAGCTTTGAATCTAACTCAATCAACTTTACATGATCAATCACCAATTATGGAGTTTCATCCTTAGATTTCAAGAATAAAACCCATGTGTATTTTGTGAAGTCATCTACAATCACTAAGGCATATTTTTTCCTTGCCATAGACATAATATTGACTGTACCAAATAAATCCATGTGTAACAGTTGTAGTGGTTCAATAATATTTGAAGTGTTTGTGCCTTTGTGACTTGCTTTCTTTGACTTTCCTTTCTAACATGCCTCACATAACCTTTTGTGTAAATTCCATCGGAGGCAATCCTCTCACCAAATCCCTCTTGACTAGAGAGTTCATTGTTTTGAAATTTAGGTGTAAGAGTTTCTTGTGCCATTGTCACCTTTCTTCTGATGAAGCCTTTAAGTATAAATAGTTTGCTTCATCTTTAGTTCCTGAGTTGAGATCGGCTACATACAAGTTTCCTTTCCTTACTCCACATAAGGCCAGTTTGTCATCTTTAGAATGAGCTATTAAACACTTTTTCTTAATAAAGTTTACTTTGTATCCTTTATCATAGAAGTGACTGACGCTGAGTAGATTGTGCTTAAGTCCTTCCATTAAAGAGACATTCTCAATGATAACATTCCTCGCATTTAACTTGTCATATCCTGTAGTCATTCCTTTGCTGTTATCTCCAATGGTGACGATCAGGCTAGCTCTTTTAACCACGTCTGATAGCAGGGATCTATCTCCGGTCATATGTCTTGAAGATCCATTATCCAGGATCCATACAACCCGGTTTACCTGTTTAACTCCCTGCAAATATCAAATGGATTATATCGTCTTCAGAGCCCAAAATTGATTGGGCCCGACATACTTAAAGAATTGACCTCTATCAGCTTTGACAACAGATCCTTTTCAAACAACAGCAGCATCTTCCTTGACTATACTTTCATTCCTATAAATAGTCTTAACAACTTTCTGTTTAGACTTTGAAACATATATTTCCTTCTTGACGGGTGAAGGAATCGCAATCTTGGATTTCACAAATTTATTATTGATGTGTTGTCTAGGTATCATGTTATCTTTCTTAGCAATTATGCGTTTAAAATATGCAGACATAGCATTAAAAGCACATAACATACAATTTATAACACCAAAAGGTTTATGGCATACATCAATAACAAGCATGTTATTCAAAACAGTAGGTGTCTTAACAGTCTCTACTTCAACTTTATCAGGAGTTTTAAAGTTCTCAGTAGAATGATATATGTTGTTACTATTCCTACTATTGACAAACTTATTAGGCATGTTCACATTATTCTTTAAGTCTTTAGCACCTATACCCGGATTGGGCGATTTAGAAGTTCCCACATCTTTCACCGGTGTCTTAGGTGTAGTTCTCTCATCTTGGACATTAACTCCTTGTATGTCCCTGACTTGTTCATCTCTTTTCTCTTCTTCCTCGAGGTCCTCTAAATTCATTTCATAAGCAATCAATATAGAGCTCTCAAGGATTGGTTCTGCTACAGGGGCTATGAAAAGAGGTTTAGGTGTGTCCTTAACAACATGTGGTATACCCCTTTCTTCAGCACTTTTTCTAAACGGGGTGATGTTGCTTGCCTTTCCTATAGATTGATTGTACTCAAATCCTATTCCAACTTTTTGTTTTATCTCTTATTGGTCAATTAGATCTTTTACAATATAAGAGGAATTCTTATAGGCTAGACACTTCTTTTGTTCTTCCATTATCTGATTTCTGAGATAGGCTTCAACCTTAACATAACAACTAAATCTATTGACTTGAAAAGCTAAGTCCTCAATCAACTTGTCATTTATGGTTTTTAACAATTTAAAAACATCATTATCATTAGTTAAAACTTTGTTTTTGAGAATTAGTTTATTAACTCTATCTCTTGTATCATCTAGTTCTTTACCTAGCAATTTAAACATTTTAGGCCAAAAGGGATTTACATCTATTCCTCCTTGTCGAGTGGGAGACAGTGATTCTTCAGATGAAGTCATAAGAGCAAGATTTCCTAGCTCTTCCTCATCATTGTTGTCTGAGTCGTCCCAGCTTTTGCCCTCTATTAGATAAGACTTGCCTTGATGTTTTTTCACAAGTGCATCATACTTTTCCTTGAGCTCTTCATAAGACTCTCTCTTCTTTCCTTACTTTAGCTTTTTGAATTCAGTTGCAAAGTGGCCTAACTCATTGCAGTTGAAGCAATGAAACTTGCTTCTATCAACTAAGCCGGTCTTGTAGCCGCTTCTTGATACATCTATAGAGAACCTCCTCTCTGGAATCTTCCAAAATTAGGTTTAACTTTGTAGGAGAAATTCTTTCGAAATCTCATGTTGCCAAACCTCTTGGCAACCACAGCTAGAGATTCATCTTCCAGCTGAACCAGTTCTTCTAAAGAGTAGAATTCACCATCTTCTTGTTTATCTGAAGTATGTCCAAATTCTGGAACCACATATTTGATTGAATTATTTGAAGGTACATCAGCCTTCACTTCCATCTTCTCTGGTGCTTCCATTATCAGTGCTTTGGAGGAACTCAGAACTTTACCTCTGCCATATGTTTCTCTTGTCTGGATCTGCTCCAATTCATAGGTCTTCAAAACTCCATAGAGTCTTTCTAGGGTAACCTCTTTCATGTCTCTAGACTCCCGGATAGCTGCGATCCTATGTTAGCACAAACTTTCTGTTGACCTCCTAGTTCTGATAATATTTCCCGTTGAGGTTGAGCTCGTTTATTAATTTATTCAATCTATGAAACACTTCAGAGATAGCCTCACCAGGGTTGGATCTAAACTGCTCGTACTAGGAGGTCAGGATCTCCAGTCTATTCTCTCTGACTTATTCAGTCCCTTCATTTATTATCTCTATTGTATCCCAGATTTGTTTGGCATTTGTACAATTGACCAAGTGATTGTACATGACGTAGTCTAGGGATTCTATCAATATGAGTTTGAGATTATTGTCTAGGGACACAACTTCCTTTTCTTCATCTGTGTAGTTAGCTAGACTATTTGGAAACTGTCTGTGAGGAATTACGACCCCCTTTACCTCATGCTCGAGAATAACTGTTATTGGAGGTTCAACACCTTTGGCCAAAATTAATGCATACTTGAGATTGGCAATCCCAATGAATAGTAGCATTTTCTGCTTCCACAAATTATAGTGATCTTTGTCAAACTGTGAAATTTTAATGCTCATCACTTTTTGTGTACTCATATTTAAATAAGATTAAAAATTAAGTGTTTCAAAAATTAATTTTTGACTTAAAATTATTTCTGATCAAAAATAATTTTTGGGTAAAAATTATTTCGAATAAAAAATAATTTTTGAGTTCTGTATGAGTTGCGGAATATTTAGTTTGGATTTGATATTAAGAATATCAACCAGCTTTGATGCCAATTGTTGGTCCCTAATATTGTAGAAGGAGAGTTGAATACAATATCAATATTTAATCACTGAATATTGGATTTAAAAATATTATTTTAATTTCTCATGAAATATTAATTATAATGAAATACTGTTCAAGTAGAAGATATAATTTTAACTTGAAAAGTATTACAAAATTAATATGGTGAAAAGTGTTTATAATTGATAAAATATTCTAGAATGATTTTGACATGAATTGTTCTTGTTTAATAATTATAATCCAAATTTACACAGAAATCTGTGAATATTACAATGCATACAAATTTCTGAATTTGAATGTTTTCAATCAACAAAATAATGAAAACATTTTACTCATATTTATAGAGGTAGAAGCTAGCAAGACTTTTGATTAAAACTTATTTAAAAAATCATAAAGACTTTATAAAATAGCATTTAAGACTTTTCAAATTAGTTGGGCAAGACTTTTTTTCTCGGTAAGACTTTTAAATGGTCGGTAAGACTTTTTTTTAAAAGTCTTATTGAAATAATTCGGTAAGATTTTTTTATTAAGGTCTTATTGAATATTTCGGTAAGACTTTCTTTAAAAATCTTAAATGAATTCGGTAAGACTTTTGAAAAGTCTTATTTGCATATTTCGGTAAGACTTTCTAAAATTATGCAGCAAGACTTTCTTTAAATGTTAAATAAAAAGCTTTTTTTAACTTAATTAATTCTATCAATATTAATTTAATAATTTATAAATTAAATCAATTCAAAATGAATTAATTTAAGTAGATAAATTAAATAATTAATTAACTTTTGATATTGGAATTAATTTAGTTTCTTCACTGCACAACCACTGTAGATTTGACTTGAGTCTTTCTGTCTTTACTGTCTTCTGTCTGAAAATCACTTGAGCAATGTGATAAATATTAAATTAGTTGACACACAAAAGTACTGTCTAGTTCATTTGTGTCATACTAAAATAAATATTTTTCACCTTTTAACTTTAAAAGTTGTGATCTTCTGTCTTGTTCCCGCTTCTATCTTTGTCTTTAATATTTTATTTTTCTTGGAATTTTTTTGTAGTAGCCACTTGGAATCTTCTGTATCTTCTGATCTCTTTTGAAATTCTACATCTTTATTTTTCGTCGACACTTGGACATATTAATGAACTTCTTCCGGTGACAAGTAGCAACCTCATAAAAATACTTCTGACAATCGGATTCTTTATGTCTAGTTTACATTCTTCATTCTGATTCTTGTTATCATAATTATTATTTATTATTTTTTCTTATCTGAGTTGAGTTGTCATCTAATTATTACAAATAGGCCTAGTCATATGCCTTTCAGCTGCTATCCGACCAGTTAAGCTCTGCACCTCCTTAACATTTCTGGGCAACCTCATTTCTATTAGAGCTTTAACCTTGGCCGGGTTGGCCTCGATCCCTCGGTGATTAACAATGAAGCCTAGGAATTTTTCGGATTCTACCCGAAAGACACATTTCTGGGGATTGAGCTTCATCCGGTACTTCCTCAAGATACCAAACATCTCGGGTAAGTGGCCAACGTGATCCGCTGCCTCCTTAGACTTAACCAGCATATCATCCACATACACTTCCATGGTTTTGCCAATTTGATTTTCAAACATCATATTGACTAGCCTCTTATAGGTGGATCCGACATTGAGCAGGCCGAAGGGCATTCCAACAATGCAATAGAGGCCCCTATCAGTGATGAAGGCTGTGTGCTCCTGATCGGGCTCATACATGGGAATTTAATTGTTTCCCGAATAAGCATCCATGAAGCTAAGTAGTGCGTGAATAGTAGTAGTGTCCACCAGCTGATCAATCCTTGGTAGAGGGAAGCTGTCCTTGGGGCAATGCTTGTTTAGATCAGTGAAGTCTATGCAAGTCCTCCACTTCCCATTTGGATTTTTGATGAGAACCGGATTGGCAAGCCACATGAGATAAAAAGCTTCTTTTATGAGGCTGACATTGAGGAGTCGGACCACTTCTTCCTTGAGAACTTCAACTCTTTCTTCACTAATAGGGCATCTTTTCTGTCTCACCCCCTTCTTACTTGGATCAATGTTGAGCTGGTGACACATAACCTTCGGGTCGAGTCCTACCATGTCAGTATGAGACTAGGCAAAACACATCCAGGTTGCTTTTGAGGAAGGAGACCAGAGAGTTTCTCATTTCTGGGCTAAGATTAGATCCAATCTTCAGCCACTTAGAAGGATCCTGTGCGTCCACCAGAATCGTGATAGTATCTTCGGCTGCCCCAGCTCTTTCTACGTGAGCGAGAATACGTGGATCAATATCCATCTCGAAATCCTTAGTCTTACTTACTTCTCTCACTTTCTCAACAGAGAGCTCTTCTTTGCTTTGATCCTCCAATGTGTACCCCCCGGGTCCACTTGGGTTGAATAATCTTTCGGAAGTGACTGTGACTTCACGAGTGATTCCGTTTGGGAGATCTATCATTGTTGAGGTCTCCTTTCGAACCCATTTCCCTTTACTGAGTCTTTTTGCTAACCGCTCTAGGGTCTCCTCAACATCGCTAGCCTTTTCCACAATTCCTTCTACAAAAGTTTGAACTGGCTGGGAGGGCTCCATCATGAGTACCCCCGGTACTGGCTTTACTTAAATTCTCATGATTTCAAAATAATCTTGTGGGAGCTCTTCATTGGTGATGATGTTGCATATAACGTCTTTTATTTTTGGTTTGATCATGGTATCACCTGACCTTGGCTTGTAATCATCTACATTTATGGCTTCCACCTCTTTACTTGCTTTTCCAGCTGACCTGAGGGCCTTGTTATAACATTCTCGAGAGTCATACTGGCAGCCCATAACACATCCGACTCCCTTGGGAGTGGAGAACTTCATTGAGAAGTAGTAAATGCAGGTCACCACTTTTGTTTCCTTCAGTATGGGTCTGCCAACTATGGCATTGTAGGCAGAGTGCTGGTCTACCACCATGAAATCAGCCACCTGGGTGGTCATGCATGGCTCTTGCCCTAGAGTGACACAGAGGCCCCGGTGAACCCGTAGAGCTGGCCGATAGTAGGTGTGAGGTCCTTGTCAAAGAGACCCATCTTCTGGTAGACATCATAAGTGAGGACATTAACAACACTTCCATTATCAACAAGTACTCTGTGCACATTTGAAGATCCGATCCTCACTTTAACAACCAGAACATCACTATGAGGGTGATTGACCCATTTGGCGTTCTCCTCGGTGAACATAATATCAGTCTCATATCCCTTAAACACCTTGAGAGGTCTCTGCGAGAGGTGGTTGATTTAGTGATAGGACGCTCCTTAGCCTCTCTAGCATACCTCTCCATAGCTCGTTTGTTGTCTCCACCAATGTGAGGACCCCCTATGATAACATGGATACTACCCTCTCTAGTACTGCCTAACCTAGGTTTTTCTTTATTTTGAGGAGCCTTTTCTTTCGAAGGAGGAGGCGGGACGTTATGATAGTCACCCCCTGGTGCTCTTTACTTCTCTGACTACCCATTCAGTAAGGTGTCCACTTCTAATGAGGTCCTCAATATGATCCTTCAAATGCCTGCAGTCGGTGGTGTCATGGCCAGACTGATCCTGGTAGGCACAGAATTTTCGAGAGTCATTTTTACCAAAATTTGACATGGGTGGAGGCTTCTTGAACAGGCCCTTAGCAACATTGATAGCATAGATATGCTCCATAGAGGCCACTAGTAGGGTGTGCTGATCATATTTCTGACAGGGCCTCATATCCCCTGACCTGTTACTCTGGGGGAATTTATCCCTCTCCTTTCTGTCAGACTTCCTAGGGCTAGCGCTTCTGTCTCTATGGCCCCTGCTTCTACTATCTGGACTCCAGGATCTCTTACGTTTACTATTCTTTCCCCAGCTTCCGCTGTTGTTACTTTTCTTCAAATAGAGCATAGATTTTTCAACCCATTTGAAGGGATCAGCTTGCCAATAGAACTCGGAAAAAGTCTCAGGTGTTTTAGCTTGTAGGCTCTTCCAGAAATCAATTCCCTCATTGAGCCCTGCTATTAGAAAGTTCTTTATTGCCTCATCAGTTGCTCCTCTAACCTATGGTACTTCGGCGTTGAACCTGTTGAAGTAATCCTGAAGGGTTTCCCCTTCCATCTGCTTAACATTGGCCAGAGTGCCCACATGTGGGGCATAAAGCATAGATGACTTGAACTGCTTGATGAATATGTCTGCCAGCAGCTCCCAAGAATCGATGACAATGGGACCTAGTTTGTAGAACCATTGTTGGGCGTTATCCCTGAGGGAGGCGGCAAAGAGCTGGCAGCGGGCAAGCATGGAGACCTGGTAGACTTCCATCTCGGTGTTGAACCAGATTAGATACTTAACTGGGTCGGTCTCACTATTGAAAGTGAGGTTTGGATTGTTCCTGATGATGGCGGGCAGAGGTGTGACCCGAATCTCATTTGTGAAGGGTAACTGGGCGGAGATAGGATTTATAACATTCTTTTCCTTCTTATTATTTCCACACGAAGGTTTCTCAGCCACACGAAGGTTTCTCAGCCTCTCATCCTTATTGTTTCCATTGCTGGCTTTATGTGATGAAGGTGGTGCCTGCTCACGCCTTCGGCCCCCGCCTACTCCACTAATCACGGATTGAGCTTCCTCATCCTCTGGTCGATGAGCACTATGTGGGGACTTAGCGTGCTCGTGATGGCGAGGGGTCCTTCCTCTTCACATGCTGAACTCGAGGGTCCTTCCGCGTTATGCCAGACTCGGGGGCCTCACCTCAGTGTTTTTAGCTCGGGCTCTTTCCAGCTTCATCCTCAGATCATGCTATGTTAGTTTCTTCTTGACCCTATCAAAAACACTGGTGGACCTCGCCTCAGAGGGGGCTGGGCCATGCGCACCTGACTGGGGGGCACCTCATCCCATTCAAGGGGCTCACCATTCTCATCATTACCAACTTCATTATTGAAGTCTTTCATGAGGCCTCGGGGCTCTACTTTCATCTTGGGGCGTTTGGTGCCCTTGATTCTCCTCATTCTCCTCCTAGCATTTGTAGTGATCCTCCTAGAGTAGATCCTCCTCTCCACTCACTGTGACACCCCCAGATTCGGGGTCAAGGATCCGGGTCCTCACGGTCCAATTCCAACAATAAATTACTCACCTGCTTAACAATTACATCACAACATATCCTGGTGACCCCAATCCAAATACACAACTCGAGCCATAGTCTCAGAAAACGAACTTAAAATAATAACAGTTATTATAATCCAACTGTAAACTCAGAATCTTATACTAATAACATAACCTCTACCTGAAGTTACATTAGAAGTAAACATTATTTCAACGATTATTGTTACATTGCCTATTTTACAATAAGTATTAGGATTCTAAACTGAAATCCAATCTAGCTTACACTGCCTGTAGAAGCCTTGAACCTGACTAACTCAAGCTCGAGCCTCTCCTTTCCTTTGCATCCCATGGACAAATCTTACTGCAAGATTTAAAGTTTACAAAAAGCAAGAATGAGCCAAAGAATGCTCAGCAAGATATATATTAGAATATTTTGTAATTTGCACCAAGAAATGGGTGGTAACCAATATTTATACCAACCCGATGTCCAACAATATCAGTAGATAATTTGCAATATATTTCTGCAGAAAGTTTAGCAAGATATATTTTGACAATAATTGAATCAGAGTTTACGATGCAAGAAGGTACTCAAAATAAGTATGCAGTTCGAGTTATTGCGGTACAACAATTTAAGTTCAAAATTTTAGAAAGACACTATCGGTAACTTAGCACGATGGCATCAGCTACAGTGTTTTATTTATTTAAAAATTACTAAGAAAGCAGTTCAAGATACTGCGAATAGAAACAATAAAAGTTCAACAGTTCTCATTAACACTATCGGTAACTTAGTACCTTGGCCTTCGTTATAGTGTAGGACCAATGAAAGTTCAACAGTTCCCATTAACACTATCATTAACTTAGAACCCAGGCCTTTATTACAGTGTTAATGTCAAATTCCAATTGGAAGAAAAGAAACTAAACTGGAGCACAACCACAGTACACGATGATCAGTCGTAAAGTACCGTAAAATTTTCTACTAGTAGACGGATGATCCTAACCGGTAATCACCCAAGGCAACACATGGGCCTTAAAATATTTATTCGCTGGGCCGGTGTCAATCGAGCTCTTATGCTAACCGGGCGACATGAAAGGCCCAAAAATAATTTTCCGCTGGGTCGGTGTCAATCGACCTCTTACGCTAACCGGGCGACATCAAAGGCCCAAAATTTTCTCCAGTCCCTTGAAGAACCCTATCCATATCTGGAACGGAAATTAATTTAAGTTCCCCAACCATAACGCTTGTTAATAGGTCCAATTTGGAATGATGATAATTTATTTGGAAGGAAATTAAATTCAAGTTCTGGAATGCCTCAATTCTCTTTTAAAATCTCAACACCAGATATTTAATTAGTTTCCAGAATAACAACAATATTTTGTAAGCTTTCAATATTAGATACTGGATTCACTTCCGAAATTATGTGGAAGTAATCTCTTATATATGTGAGTTGACTCTCAGTCAACTAATCAATAAGATAATTCAGTTGAATCAAGAAGACTCAATAACAGGACCGGGGAGTCGTTATATAGGAATACAATAGCTCAGTGAAGAATACTTAATAGAGTAAAATACTGGCCTGTAATGGCACAAGTATATATATATATATATATATATATATATATATATATATATATTGGAAGAATGTCGAAGTTGAATATCTCTTCCCTAATGTGGAGTTATCGACTCAAAAATAATTGCGAAATATTTGAGTCATAACTCAATATTTATTATTTAATAAAAACTAATATTTTAAGAATTTAGATAGCTCCAGAATATTTTTAAAGAATAAATAAATATTTGATTAATAATTATGATACCTAGAATAGTCCTTAAATAATATTAGCAGGATTTAAAAGAATCAAAATATTTAATTAGGATTTAATCAAGATTGTTTAATATTTAAATAATTTTTAATGAACCGAAAATATTTAAATAATATTTAATCAATATTAAATAATATTTAAATAATCCAAAATGAACTGAAAATATTTAATCAATAGTTAAATACTTTTAAATAATCGAAAATATTTAAATAATATTTAATCAACATTAAATAATATATAAATAATTTAAAATGAACTGAAAGTATTTAATCAATATTTAAATACTATTCAATCTCTTTAAATAATATTTAATCAGCATTAAATACTATTCAATAATTTCAATGGATATTTAATTAATAAATAATTAATCCATAATTACTATCAATTAATATCAAAATTTATTATCAGGAAAATTTCCTAAATAATATCAACTAAAGTCGAGAAAGCAAGAGACTACTCCCGGTCAACTATCGAGTACGAAAGGTGTAACTCGGTACACAACTCAGCTATCCTTAACTACTAATATGCGTACTCTAACTTTTCAAGAAGTTCAGAGTCACGAAAGAACTAAGTAGTAAGAGGAGTAAAACAATTTAGACTGACATAACAACATTCAGATAACGCAAGGTTTTATAAACAAGAGTTGTTATAAAGTCAAAATATCAAGATTTCAAGGACTCGAGATATTTGCATACACAAGAATCAAAATATTCTTTAATAGAATTCGAAAAATAGAGTTAAGAATCTTGCCTGGTGTCCATGATGCATATCCATGATCCCACTTGTAATCCAGAAGTTCTATCAATAGATATAAGAACTTTGATTAGTCTCTCTCTACTGGAGTTAACTAATTAACTCTACTAATCATAACCACTTTTTATTAAGTAGTAATATTCTCCTTGCAATTATTAACCTCATGATTTTGATAATCTAGGACCTCGATACTAATCCACGAACCTATATCGAGTCCAATTATTGTCATTACAATTTGCACTTGGTAGTTTTATTAACTCTTATTTTGCCCTACATTTCACCTCCTTAGGCCTACTTTAGCTATTCGTAAAACTATCTTGTCAATGATTTTTAATCAAGTTCTATACACCAACATGTAGTCATGATACTCCTCAACAACTTTTGTTATTTGACCGACTCGAGACAAGTCCTCTAACTTGCTCGAATTCGTCTCCCAAAATGATTGTTTAACCTATTTCTTATGTTACTTCCACTTAACACTCAATTTTATAGCATTTTTAATAAATTGGAAATTAATTCATTTGACATGAATCTTTCTCTGAGATCATCTTTGTACCACCAACAACATGACATAAAAATTTCAATTCGAGCTAAGGTTGTTAGCTAGGTGAAATAATTCTCCAAAATTCAATATTTAAGCAATTCGTAGGTTATGAACAACCTTTACTAAAATAGCTATATCTCCTAGCTCGTTAATCCAATCGACTCACCGTTTGAGGCTACACAAACTAGACTCAGATTAGAACATAGACCCTGCAAATCCTCAGCCCAGAAATAGTGTTAAGGCATCCGAACAATTCATCCAAAACAGTGGCTCCAGAATTACCATTTCTGTGATTTATGGTTACATGACTTGCACTCTACCAATTTTAATAAATCTGATTTTACTACTTTTAATCCAATTCTTCTTCTCAGGTAATCTCAGGTGTTCCTAGTATTTAAAATAAAAGTTTCATGATTTATGGAATCCCCTAACTAGGGTGATCACAGCTCCAAAGTTCAGTGAAAACAGGACTGCTGTGTTTCTGCACTACCCCTACCATTTTGGCCATATCTTTTAGCTCGTAACTCCTATTGACATGATTTTTACGGGTAAACGATCTAGAGTCCATTATCTATATAAAAATATATAGAACTCATCAAACAAAGTAGGGTAGCCCCTTCGGGTGCCCTAAACAGTTGGTATCCAAAAGCAAAACAGGCATGGTCTCCTTTGTATATTCAACCTTTGCCTCACTTTAACCNATAACCATATATTTAACTCCTCAAACAAAGCAGGGTAGCCCCTTCGGGTGCCCTAAACAGTTGGTATCCAGAAGCAAAACAGGCATGGTCTCCTTTGTATATTCAACCTTTGCCTCACTTTAACCTTCTCAAAATCCATCAAACAACTTCCATAAATTTTACACTACTACTTGGGAATGTACTCAAGACATCCCAAGCCCAATCACAATTAATCCATACTCCAAATGTTACCAACAATTCATAGTAATCCAGCCAACAACTCATTCATGCTCTTACAAGCTTATTGTCACTACCCATGGCTTATACAACAACATACCATCATTATACTCCATTAACAATATTATTCAGTTCTAATAAAATCAAAACCCATCTCTAAAACTCAAGCAATTACTCAAACAAATACATACAAAATCAATCTAACACATATGCTAACTACCCATGCATTTCACTTTGATTTCTAGGCCAAAACTTTCCAAAATCTGAAACTATCAGTTTATACAAACCATGAAACGAACTAGAGAAGATAGGAGGTGAGGAGAGTGCTTACCATTAATGCATAGGGCTCGAGAAGAGCTTCGTTTTGAGTGGTAGAACGCGTAAAACCGCCAAGGCAATCTCAAGTTACAAGCTTTTCTTCTTCCCCCTTCTTCATCTCTTTTCTACTCGGGATTTCATCCCCAAATAAGGAAATGGAAGTGTTTTATGTTAAAGACTAACTTGGCTCTTGGCTTCTTGACTATTTCAAGGGGCAAGTCAACAAGTCCACTTTGACTTTAGTCAATCCTACTATCTTCCTTAATACACCAACCAATACAAGTATTTGCAATTTATTTATTTATTGTACAAATTTAAAAAAATTCGGCTCCTTTCAAATATTTTAGATAGCGATTTGATTTTTCATTTTCGTAACGATTCGCTATGACGAGTTTAATAATTATTACTTGTTCCGGGAATTCTAATAAATTGAATCCCACCAAAACCTCATTCCTAATTATCATTCATTATACACTATCATTTAAACTCCGTCCTATTTATTCAAAAGGATTCAGATGCGATTCGTCGGATAAAATATACTAAGGAAGTACTACGTAGACTAACTTAAAAATACGAACTACGAAATATTTTTGAATTATGAGTCTCTGAGTTCTGGTGAGATTTACATATACTCATTTATCTCACACATTAATAATACGACTTCATATCTTAAGTTCCTTATGACAATATATCCATAAAAGCGTTTATTCATAAAATGAAAAAATTTATCCAAAAATCTTAATAATCCCAAGCATCAGAAATACAGGTTATTACAGTCTCCCCTCCTTAAAAGGATTCCGTCCTCGGAATTTACATGTGAACAACTAAGGTTACTTTCCTCACACCTCAATTTCGAATTCTCAGGTTGAGTCTTCAACCTACTTAGTTTCATACCACAATACTTCACTTCGCAACACTTTCTTTATTTCGTAGATGGTCTTTATAAGCTCATACTCTAACGCATGCCTAACGCCTGCGCTATAATTTTCTAACACTAACGTATGATACGCTCGATGGATTCAATAAATTTAGAAAAGAGTGCCACTTCATATACACCTTCTTAATATACTTCAGGACCTTGAAAGATTCAATATTCCTCTAGCATAGATTCTCTTTCTTACCACATCTCGCTACTTCTTTCCACGATGATATATCCAGCAATACGAAGTCTTCCACTTCCTCCTCTCGGCCTTTTCTGAATTGATCACCGACTTGCTTTGTCTATCTTGAGTTATCATTAATTGCTTTCAAATACTACCACTTCTAGAATATGCCCTTCGAACCGGTTCTTGTCTCCCGTTATCTATCATTCATTGATTTGTTCCTAACACCCGGTAATTCGACATTTTCGCCCGCACTAACTTCATAAAACGGAATGCCCATATGTGAGTGATAACTAGCGTCGTATGAAAGCTCTATCCGTAGTAAGTAACTATCACCACTCCTTTTGAAATAAAAGGTACAAACTTTCTATAAAAAGATAACCTTGTACATAATTTTAATAGAGATCTTTTTAATGAAGATCATCGAAACAAATGATCAGAGTGGTTTGTAAATCAATAAACTCATTTTTAATGTATATGAGAGATAAGAAAGAAAATAATTTGGATATGACTGAGAACAACCATATTTGTACTTAAGATGGCCAGTCTTTAGTACTTTCTGGCTTACAACACATAATCGAGTGGTTTTTCACCAGACTTTTGTCACACAGACAAGAAGTCACACCATATGCATTGTTTATATCAATCAGATGAAAAATAGTTAACATTTAGAAGAAAATGATTTTGAAAGGGAGAGAATATATTTTGGAATTTTTCATCCCTTAATGCATTACGAACTCAATATACAACAGTCCCTACTCATTTAGGAACCTATTGACAAAATCCCCACATTTCTTATTTCCCATTTCTATTCTTTCCGAATGAATAAATCCTTAAGACTCTTATGGTCTTTGTACTTTCTCCATTTCTACCCATTCAAGTGATGTTTCCACAACTTAAGTGCAATTGTTATGGCTATTTCCTCTAATTCATGAGTAGGTTACCTTAATTCATATTTCTCCCGTTACTCAGACACATATAAAATTATTTATACTATGTTGCATCTGCACACAATCAATCCCTTACAAGACATATCATTATTAATTACAAGTTTCACATTTTATCATCTGATACTTACCACATCAGGACAATTACTTATATCTATTCTTTACTTTCCTCAAACTTCCTTCACCACTTACTATATGCCTCAAAATTTAAACTCATTTTACCCAAAACTCATACACTTAGAGAATTTGGCATCCAATCTCTTTTCTCTTAATATTTCCAAGGCTATATACATTTCTCTCTTCGGGTTCTTCATCTTTAATCTTTGGGCAGATCAAAATATCCCCTATGAAGACTTCGACAACTTGTCCAATTATTTCTTAAAACTCTAATGAAATCCTTAAAAGGTACATGTGCATTCATTAATACAACATTCTTTATCAAAGACTCACAATATCCTTATCACGTACTAAACGCCATCTTTGACCAATCGTCTAGGCTAATCTTTCTATCTTCTAACATTAGACTACACCCTTTAAGCGGTCGAATATTCTGTGTATCCATGGTATAGGTATCCAACATAAATTCTCAGTAACATATGTACGGTCTCATGCCGCTATCCTTTTCCTTAACAAGCAAAACACGTGCACTTCATAGTGACACTTTCAATCTTATGATACCTTTATATAATAGTCTTTACAACTGAGTGACTAACTCTTCTATGCTGACAAGTGCCATCTTCTAAGATGCCTCCAATGCTGATATTACTCATCACACTAGATCAATGGTGGATGATATAATCTCTAACGGGTGGTAACCCCAAAATATCACTAAGGGTTACATTTCCCAATTCTTTAACTACTGCATACTTCTCCTTATTGAATAGTTCCTTTTTCATATCCATTACTGGTACCCCACAATTTAGCATCCAAAGCGTAATATACTTTTCACTCGAATCTTAATTTAAACCTTTTCAATTTATCTCTATCTTCAAATCCCAACTTTATCCATTGTCGGGAAATCTTAACTTCACTATTTTATTGTTACCATTAGTCTGTACATCCTTATTTGGGACAATAGTCCATTCTTAACACCACATCAATTCTTCAATCTGGAAGGGACTTAAATCTATGTCAAACCAGTATACTAGTCAATCTTGATACCATATTACCTTTCCCTCATTCTCCATATTTAAAACATGTTATCCCTTCTTTTAGGGTAATCATTAACATAACATCTAGATTTTATAGGTATAGCCCCTTGCTGTCCGTTTCACATATTTCCCAATATCAGTCTCACTGTTTGGTAAGTGAGGTCTTGATTGGCTTGGGTGAACCATAATTAATATATGTCAACACACTCATATTTCTTAATCCACTACTCATACCAAAATAGAACTCCGGTTCCTTGTTAAAATTTCATATTATTTCTATATATGTAGCTCCTCAAATTCCCTTTTTCTCTATATCTCTTTCTTTTTCAGCCACTTCATTTCCTCTTTCTTCTATAACCACTTCTTGAATCTATAAATTAGTTATTTCTGACACTATGGATCTAATTGAATCCTCGACATTCGAGGTGACAATCTTGCCAATAACTGTAAACTTCAATTCATAATCTAATGCACTCTTGTTTCAATCCCAAAACTTTAACTTTTTCTAAATTTTTCAGATACTTAGGAACAGTTGCATAATACAAGAAATATTTATGGCTAAAGAAATCTTTGTTCGATAAAGCTCATAAGAATTCTCGTTGAATCAACGACCTTATTAGGTCTCCACCAATTTCTCTTCAAAAATTTTGATCAGCACATAATAACCTTATATATGGCAAGGTAGGGAAACAAGGTATATTATATGATTTGGTCATCCTATAGTCACTACCGTTAGTCCTATTATAACTATCTGTGGGTTGAACTATAACCCTGAGTACCAAACACGACAAATCCATCATTTAGTATCTCAAGATAAATACTACTGTACTTATGACAAACTCCTTTAAAATTCACAATACTCTGACTTGATAACTTCTATTGGAACAAAAACATAGAATATCTCGGTCTCATAACTCAATTAGACATAATCTGACTACACATTTGGTTATTAAAACCCAATATCAAACTCAACCAAACAAATCCTCATTGGGAAATTCACAACTTCTCATTATAACTATTCCTCGATATTATCTCATTATAGACTTTCATATTTCTTAAGTCATCATACATGTCCATTTCATTACGGGTTTTAATCCATTTAAATCCTCAATAATTACTAATATATAGATGGCCATATCCTTTAAGCCATGCTTCTCTATTTTTCCTTGAAACATTTCATTTACAGGTCTTATTAATTCTAAAGTTTATGAAACTTATGTGAATGTATTTCTATAGAAAATTGGGCATGACCTATTCATAAGTTGGACTATACCCGGTGTAAAACACCTCAATTACAATCCCAAAACATTCACCAACAATCTTTGTCCTTTAATGACCTCAAACATCAACGTCTAGTCATTCATCCAAAACATAATGTATATCAAAAGGGCAATAACTAGAGTCACTATATATATATGTGTACTCTCAAGCATCCTCAAAGTCAGTCAACACCATTATTGACGGTCACTTCCTTAGACTATCCATCTCAATTCAAACCATTTTATCATCAATGACTACTCGGACTGGTCACTGGTACAGAATTTCACTTTTAAAAGAAGGAGCTTCGTGCAAGCACTTATTCAATAGCTCATCTATACTGTTAACCTAACCATCATATTTGCAATGTGGCAGTCATCTCTACCCCAAGGGCTTACTTTAATCCAAAATCCTTAATATATTGAAAACCAAATCAAGTGTGTATCTTAACTCTTTCTTGTGACTCTACATTGTATGCATACCATACATCATCTAAATTGATGCTTTACTTTTTATTCTTAGAGAATCCTCAACAAAATCCTCGTATTCCTCATCCTCAAACAAATATCAATAATATTTTTAGATCCATCATACTTCTCATTAGTCTTGCAAATACCGGGTCATTGCCTATTTGGAAACAATTCCTCGAATCTGACACAAAATTATAACCTAAAAAGGTTCTCCATTATGTTGACATTACTAACTTAAGGTAATTGTTACAGTTCTATCTTATTCATTGGCACTACATCCGGTAGTCCAATAACGAACTCTATATGAGCTCTTACGTCCTCCTCTTATATATATATATAACTCTTAACTCTCTCGTATTTAAGTACTATGACTCATAGCTCTCTGATACCACTTCTGTGACACCCCTAGATCCGGGGTCAAGGATCCGGGTCATCATGGTCCAATTTCAATAATAAATTACTCACCTGCTTAACAATTACATCACAACATATCCTGGTGACCCCAATCCAAATACACAACTCGAGCCATAGTCTCAGAAAATGAACTTAAAATAATAACAGTTATTATAATCCAACTGTAAACTCAAGATCTTATACTAATAACATAACCTCTACCTGAAGTTACATTAGAAGTAAACATTATTTCAACGTTTATTGTTACATTGCCTATTTTACAATAAGTATTAGGATTCTAAACTGAAATCCAATCTAGCTTACACTGCCTGTAGAAGCCTTGAACCTGACTAACTCAAGCTCGAGCCTCTCCTTTCCTTTGCATCCCATGGACAAGTCTTACTGCAAGATTTAAAGTTTGCAAAAAGCAACAATGAGCCAAAGAATGCTCAGCAAGATATATATTAGAATATTTTATAATTTGCACCAAGAAATGGGTGGTAACCAATATTTATACCAACCCGATGTCCAACAATATCAGTAGATAATTTGCAATGCATTTCTGCAGAAAGTTTAGCAAGATATATTTTGACAATAATTGAATCAGAGTTTACGATGCAAGAAGGTACTCAAAATAAGTATGTAGTTCGAGTTATTGCAGTACAACAATTTAAGTTCAAAATTTTGGAAAGACACTATCGGTAACTTAGCACGATGGCATCAACTATAGTGTTTTATTTATTTAAAAATCACTAAGAAAGCAGTTCAAGATACTGCGAATAGAAACAATAAAAGTTCAACAGTTCTCATTAACACTATCGGTAACTTAGTACCTTGGCCTTCGTTATAGTGTAGGACCAATGAAAGTTCAACAGTTCCCATTAACACTAT
>QRFB01001400.1:44451-63501 GCA_008931105.1 Oenanthe javanica
GACTAAACTGGAGCACAACCACAGTACACGATGATCAGTCGTAAAGTACCGTAAAATTTTCTACTAGTAGACGGATGATCCTAACCGGTAATCACCCAAGGCAACACATGGGCCTTAAAATATTTATTCGCTGGGCCGGTGTCAATCGAGCTCTTATGCTAACCGGGCGACATGAAAGGCCCAAAAATAATTTTCCGCTGGGTCGGTGTCAATCGACCTCTTACGCTAACCGGGCGACATCAAAGGCCCAAAATTTTCTCCAGTCCCTTGAAGAACCCTATCCATATCTGGAACGGAAATTAATTTAAGTTCCCCAACCATAACGCTTGTTAATAGGTTCAATTTGGAATGATGATAATTTATTTGGAAGGAAATTGAATTCAAGTTCTGGAATGCCTCAATTCTCTTTTAAAATCTCAACACCAGATATTTAATTAGTTTCCAGAATAACAACAATATTTTGTAAGCTTTCAATATTAGATACTGGATTCACTTCCGAAATTATGTGGAAGTAATCTCTTATATATGTGAGTTGACTCTCAGTCAACTAATCAATGAGATAATTCAGTTGAATCAAGAAGACTCAATAACACGACCGGGGAGTCGTTATATAGGAATACAATAGCTCAGTGAAGAATACTTAATATAGTAAAATATTGGCCCGTAATGGCACAAGTATATATATATATATATATATATATATATATATATATATGGGAGGAATGTCGAAGTTGAATATTTCTTCCCTAATGTGGAGTTATCGACTCAAAAATAATTGCGAAATATTTGAGTCATAGCTCAATATTCATTATTTAATGAAAACTAATATTTTAAGAATTTAGATAGCTCCAGAATATTTTTAAAGAATAAATAAATATTTGATTAATAATTATGATACCTAGAATAGTCCTTAAATAATATTAGCAGGATTTAAAAGAATCAAAATATTTAATTATGATTTAATCAAGATTGTTTAATATTTAAATAATTTTTAATGAACCGAAAATATTTAAATAATATTTAATCAATATTAAATAATATTTAAATAATTCAAAATGAACAGAAAGTATTTAATCAATAGTTAAATACTTTTAAATAATCCAAAATATTTAAATAATATTTAATCAACATTAAATAATATCTAAATAATTTAAAATGAACTGAAAGTATTTAATCAACATTTAAATACTATTAAATCTCTTTAAATAATATTTAATCAGCATTAAATACTATTCAATAATTTCAATGGATATTTAATTAATAAATAATTAATCCATAATTACTATCAATTAATATCAAAATTTATTATCAGGAAAATTTCCTAAATAATATCAATTAAAGTCGAGAAAGCAATAGACTACTCCCGGACAACTATCGAGTACGAAAGGTGTAACTCGGTACACAACTCAGCTATCCTTAACTACTAATATGCGTTCTCTAACTTTTCAAGAAGTTCAGAGTCACGAAAGAACATGACATAAAAATTTCAATTTGAGCTAAGGTTTTTAGCTAGGTGAAATAATTCTCCAAAATTCAATGTTTAAGCAATTCGTAGGTTATGAACAACCTTTACTAAAATAGCTATATCTCCTAGCTCGTTAATCCAATCGACTCACCGTTTGAGGCTACGCAAACTAGACTCAGATTATAACATATACCCAGCAAATCCTCAGCCCAGAAATAGTGTTAAGGCATCCGAACAATTCATCCAAAACAGTGGCTCCAGAATTACCATTTCTGTGATTTATGGTTACATGACTTGCACTCTACCAATTTTAATAAATCTGATTTTACTACTTTTAATCCAATTCTTCTTCTCAGGTAATCTCAGGTGTTCCTAGTATTTAAAATAAAAGTTTCATGATTTATGGAATCCCCTAACTAGGGTGATCACAACTCCAAAGTTCAGTGAAAACAGGACTGCTGTGTTTCTGCACTACCCCTACCATTTTGGCCATATC
Source organism: Oenanthe javanica (assembly GCA_008931105.1). Taxonomy (NCBI): domain Eukaryota; kingdom Viridiplantae; phylum Streptophyta; class Magnoliopsida; order Apiales; family Apiaceae; genus Oenanthe; species Oenanthe javanica. The sequence continues at coordinate 46,413 of QRFB01001400.1, forward strand.
TTTTAGCTCGTAACTCCGATTGACATGATTTTTATGGGTAAACGATATAGAGTCCATTATCTATCTAACCATATATAGAACTCCTCAAACAAAGCAGGGTAGCCCCTTCGGGTTCCTTAAACAGTTGGTATCCAGAAGCAAAACATGTATGGTCTCCTTTGTATATTCAAACTTTGCCTCACTTTAACCTTCTCAAAATCCATCAAACAACTTCCATAAATTTTACACTACTACTTGGGAATGTACTCAAGACATCCCAAGCCCAATAACAAATAATCCATACTCCAAATGTTACCAACAATTCATAGTAATCCAGCCAACAACTCATTCATGCTCTTACAAGCTTATTGTCACTACCCATGGCTTATACAACAACATACCATCATTATACTCCATTAACAATATTATTCAGTTTTACTAAAATCAAAACCCATATCTAAAACTCAAGCAATAACTCAAACAACTACATACAAAATCAATCTAACACATATGCTAACTACCCATGCAATTAACTTTGATTTCTAGGCCAAAACTTTCCAAAATCTGAAACTATCAGTTTATACAAACCAAGAAACGAACTAGAGAAGATAGGAGGTGAGGAGAGTGCTTACCATTAACGCATAGACTAACATAAAAATACGAACTACGAAATATTTTTGAATTATGAGTCTCCGAGTTCTGGTGAGATTTACATATACTCATTTATCTCACACATTAATAATACGACTTCATATCTTAAGTTCCTTATGACAATATATCCATAAAAGCGTTTATTCATAAAATGAAAAATTTTATCCAAAAATTTTATTAATCCCAAGCATCAGAAATACAGGTTATTACACTCACCTTATTCTCTTGTTAAACTCCACCATCTGCTGACCAATCTCATTCAGGAACACTAAGAGCTTGGGGTCAGTCGGAGGCGGGTTCTCGCCGGTCTTTTTCGGGGTCTCATCATCCCTAGCTCTCTCACTTCCTGAGTTGTTTCTGGTTATCTTAGTGTTAGACATCTTTCTCCCTCAGATGTCAAGTACTCCTCATTCTAGCGCTACTTATTATAGGGCAAAACTGGTATAACAATAATTTGGTGGTTTGCTGGAATCATGGAGCAAAAAATGATGATTTTGCTGATGAACTTGATGAAGAACGCGAAGAGCATGGGAGGAAAGTGATGGATTTTGATAAATGATCTTGTTGTTAATTCGTTAGAAGGCTAGAGAAAATGTTTGCTCTCTTGCTGCCAACTATCGATTTAACTGAAACAAGAGGCCTAAATACCCTTTATGTAGGGGTTCAAGCTATACATAGTTCTTGGAGGACAAGTTACCTATAATGGACTAGGTATTGGTCCGGTCCATCAAGCCCAAATCCTTGGACGTGTAGGGCTTTGGCTTAGGTCCATGCGGATGTGGAGGGCAGGCTTTCCCAGATGTCTGTAACTGTCATGGCCCAAGCCCATTTGGTTACGGGGGCTGTCATGGAGTTGTAGAGCAAGGGGTCCTAGTAGGGAGTTACGCCTGATGTGGCCTCGTGGGAGCAGTATGTAGAGGTGATCATGTGCAGATCCTTTGATGAGATGAGAGCCCGTGGGGCTAGCTGTCTTCAAATATGTTGAGATATTACCCCGGGGGCCTTCTGTAGTCTTCAGATTAACAAATAATATCAACTGAGGTGAGCCATGAGTCTAGGAGCTTTGCATCTAGTTATGAGAAATCTGTGCTAAGTGCTCCGGGCTAGCGAAGCGATCCGGAGGCAGTGAACCTAGCCAAGCGAGCCGGGCTGAGGGCCTCTCTATTAAGTCCATGCGACCTGGGAGGTGATGAGAAGCGAACCGGGTTAAGTGCCGGTTCTCCTCTCTCTTCTTTCTCGAAGCTGAATGAGTCTAAGGCTGGTGAGCTAGCGATGCGACCTCACGCTAGGCCAAGAGCCTTAGAATATTTTGTCATCCTTAAAACGATGTGAGTTAGATGTGGGATTTGAAGCCATGTGAGCCCAAATGCAAGGTGGGCCGGTCAATTTATATCATTGGGTCTGCCTAGGACCTATGTCCAAATATTGGGCGTAACATTATTATTGGGCGTAATATTGGGCGTAACATTATTATTAAAATTTTGTATCTAAGAAAGCTCGTAAAACCTATTTTTTATAAAGTGTTGCATTTAGATGTCCCGTATGAGCTTTAAAGATGCCAATTTATACAAAAGTAAGTGAATCGAACTCGGTGAATTGTCTTTAAATGAGTTAAGCTCGCATGACTAGAAACTTATTTGTTAGTTATTAAAGATTCTATGTATAGTGACGCATACTAACTGTACTCACTATAATCTTCCCCCTTTTCATGAGCTAGCAAGCCGGACTAAGAACCCGTTTGACTAAACTTAAAATTATGATTTATGACTTAAAGTGGCTTAAAGCGATAAGTCGAGAGCTTAAAATGTATATTTGGATAATTTTGACTTATAAGTGACTTATGAGTTTTAAAAAATATAAAAATAAAAATAAAAGTAACTTATGAGTAATTTATAACATACTGATAACTTTTATTAAAATAGAAAAATAAAAAAAATAAGTCATTATAAAAAGTACCTAATATGTACTTCTGACTTTAAGTCAGTTTCTAGCTTATTTCTGACTTTAAATCGGCTTCTTACTTATTACACAAACAAATATTTTCAGCTTAGAGTTAAAATAAGTTATAAGCTCTGTTTGCCAAACATGCTCTAAGGACAGCTCAATCCCTTTCATGCTCTTCGAATTTAAGATTGATTGAGTTAGATATTTGGAGAAAAGAGGTGAGTTCATGTCCGCCGGTTAGTAAGATGTAATAGGTCATGACTTAAATCAGAATCATTTTCAATGAGTTTATAAGACGTGGTCCCATTTTTTTAATCGGATTTGAGTAGAGACCAAATATCTTGAGCGACCAATCCTGCGGAACAATTTAAAATATAAAGAAGTATCGATAATTTCTTTACACAAGTTCGAAGTACCATTCGTACAAATAAGAATCCTCTTCGTTATGTTATTTTTTCTTAATATTGATAGATAGATATAAGATCTATGAGACAATTAATTAGAGATATATTTTGTGTTACAACCCTTCCTCTCTACCTATTTAAGATCGTGTTTGACTAAACTTTAAGCCGGGGGATTAAATATGTTTCCGACTTTAAACTGAAAAATGTCTATTTGTGTAATAAGTCAGAAACCGACTTAAAGTCATAAATAAGCCAAAAACTGACTTTAAGTCAGGAGTAAGTATTATGTAATTTTTTCAGTGACTTATTTTTTTTAATTTTTCTATTTTGATAAAAGTTATTCATATGTCATAAATTACTCATTAGTCATTTTTATTTTTATTATTATATTTTTAAAGACTGATAAGTCACTCATAATATAAAATTACCCAAACATGCATTTTAAACTATCGGCTTATCACGTTAAGTCACTTTTAAGTCATAAGTCACAATTTTAAGTTTAGTCAAACGGGCTCTAAGTATATGTCTAATCGGCTAGCGAATCGAGCTCATGATAAGTCCGCTTATGCAGGGGCGGACCCATATCTTGAAGTCCGCTTATGTAGGGGCAGACCCATAGCTTGAGTTATGGGTGCCCAGGAATCACTGAACTCTCCACCAAAATATGATTATAAGGTAGTTTTAAAAAAAGAATTCATCAAAAATAATATAAAGAACCCACTTATATTTAAAAAATCAATAGATATAAATTTAAAAAATACCAAAAAATCAAAGATTTCAATATAAATAATTTCAAAAAAAAATACATAAACATTTACACAAATATAATGTTAAATATATATTACAAAGTCAGTATTTTTACCTAAAACCTAATTTGGTTGAAAATAATTGATAAAATAATTTTTCCTTGACTATTTACCTCAGTTATTGCCAACCCTTTAAGCTCCAACTCTTAAAAGGGAACAACTGTAAAATGTAAAACAATTTTTATTTGTATAATTTTTTTAATTTTTAATTATTAAAATATATATTTTTATTTAAATATTTATATTAGGAACCCATTGAAAATTATTTCTGGATTCGCTACCGGACTTATGTATATCTTATTTGTCTGATTGTCCGCAACGAGCTTAATATAAGTTGAGAAGTGGAACTAATTATAGAGTTGTTGAATTTTTTTTCTAAAGGTTCCTAGTCCCTGACGATCGATTGTCAGAGACCAGTTATTTAACAATCAGTTTCCCAGCCGTTGGATCAATAAAGGAACGATTAGGATTTAAAAAAATTATGTTTCTTTCCGCGATTAAATACAGCGGATAGGGGCTATTTCTACGCTTTTTAAGCACGGAAAGGGGGAATTCATTGAAACGACAATAGATTACATGAAAAATGAAAAAACAGCTTTCCGCGCTTAAACACTGGGGAAATGTGGTTTTTAAAACTAGCAGTTCTTTCTTTTCTGTTTTATTTCTCTGTTTGAAAGATCACTAAACACTCCACTGCGATTACAAATGCGATTGAAGGCGAATTGTAAGGGGATTAAAGGTTTTTTGAAGGCGGTTTGAAGACACATCCTTGCGATTACATCCAAACTTCGAACAAATGAGGTAATTCGAGAACTATTATGTTGTGTTAGGTCTTATAATTGAATTGTTGTGTTGTGTTAGCTTTGTGAAGGATTGAGTTATGACTGTTATTTAACTTGTTTATAATTGAATTGTGGTTGGTTTGACATTATATTTTAACTGATAAATTACTGACTGCAGTGCTTATAACTTTGTAGTTGGAATGTTTAGTTGAATTGTGAAGTTGAATTAGTGAAAATATTCATTTCTTGACTGTACACCAAGTGATACATGGGCATTTTATGCAAATTTCTACAGTTTTACTTATTTTCGCAGTATAGACATGAAATTCTGCAGTTTGTTGATGTAATTGCTTATTTTAATATGGTGGCAGTTTGACTTATGTATACTGATGCTAAGTTTTATTTAGTTTAGTAAGTGTTCCATGTTCTGTAGTTTAGTAATTGTATTGACAGTTTACATATATAGTGCTTGCATATATGTAATGATTTTGAAGTATGTTAGTAAGCTTGTGTCTGATATTTGTCATGATTATGATATATACTTTGTAAGAAGTAATTTTTTTTGTTTCTTAATTTGCAGGATGGATGACATAGACGATATATTACCCAGGCCTTTGAGTCGGACAGTCATTTTTGACAATCAGTACCATGTTAGTGATGATGTATGGCAGGGACAAGAAAGGGATCCTTTGGAGATTTTCTGTGGTAGTCGGTTGATGAAATCTTAGAAATTATCAGATGCACAGAAGGAGCATCTATACATGATGGGTTCTGGTATATTTACAAATACACATGTGGTACTTCAGAATGACACTTCACTGATTATAGCTTTGATTGAGAGGTGGAGGCCCGAGACGAACACATTCTTTATGAGGAAGGGTGAGATGACAGTGACTCTTGAGGATGTTGGTTATATACTAGGTCTGCCTATCTTTGAGGATCATGTGGTTGGTGTTACCATTAGTAGTCCGAATGATTATTTTATCAGCAACTGGTTTGAGACATTGAGTGAGGCTGAGGTGAAGGCATCGTGGAGTATAGGGGGGATAAAGTTCACTTGGCTATATGAGAGATATGGTAGATTGCCTGGCGATGACCCACAGAGGATTTCTATAGACACAGGCGTACTTGAGGTTAGTACTTGGCATAGTGCTGTTTCTTACGAGTAGTAGGAATCTGGTTCATCCTCGATATATTCAGCCACTATTCCAGCCCGATAGTAAACATAGATTTTCCTGGGGTTCAGTAGTTATGGGTTATCTATATAGGGGTTTGGAGCACGCTGTGAGGAGGGGGAGTATCCGAGTATATGGTTGTTTGTGGTTTTTTATGATATGGGCATATGAGAGATTCAACATTAGACGTCCTATTATGGATCCACTACGTGATACATATTTGGTTGCTGAGTATTGGGCAACTGGTCCACCTATAAATGTAATTGGTCAGGATGGCCAGGAGGAGAGGGTGGTTCTTGGGAAGTGGCTTCAATCGGCTAGGGGACCACATCATAACTTGCCACACTATCGGGCTGAGTTGGATGGCGTCGGTTCAGATATTGTAGAGTGGATGCCCTATGATGATTTTAAGGAGCCGAGTGAGGAGGAGATGGATATAGAGGGCATTCCGGCAATGGTTCATCTGGATTGGGAGGAGATAGAGGCACGGATGAGGGTATGGCTAGGGTCCAGCTGATATGTTTTGATATTGTGGAGTTTTAGCATGCAGACAGGGTTGTTAGGCAGTCCGGGCTTCGACCTTGTATCCCGAGAGCTCCGGTTGACATGACTGAGTATAGGAAAGAGAAGCATACTTTTATAGCTGCCGATTGGATTGCAGTGTGGTTTGCTGAGATTGGTTATTGGGACAGATTCTGTGAGAGGCCGGGTGGTGCTATGGTGGATGATTCAGATCATGTTTCGGAGGAGGTGTACATGGCATGATACTCGAACATTTCTCGGATGCATGTGGGGAAACCACATGCAGTCCCTTGTCCCGATTATGCTAGTCGGGAGTTGTGCCCTAACTTGGAGGGGTACCAGCTTGTAAGTTGTTTAAATTTCATGACATATTTTTTTACAACACTTATACATACACGCGTAGTTTTACATATTTCTGCAAACACATTGATACATCTCACAAATACACACATTGATATTATATTGTTGAATGATATATGTGTAATGGTTTTTCTTGCAGATTCAGGCTTATCTTGAGTTTGTGAAGAAGAAAGATGCCCGCCTTCCTATAGGTGAGAAGGAGTTCCGAGAGATCGCTCCTACATTTCTGGACCCGTGTTGCAGGTTCATGAAGAGCCTTAAAGGGCCTGCCTACATACCTCCAGTGTTCGAGCATATAGACATTGGTGAGAAGGCTAGGTAGGGAGATGGTTTGCTTGTAGAGCATGACATTGTAGACATGACATAGCCTTGGCAGCATGTGTCACAGCCAGAGCTGGTAGTAGTAGCTTCATCATCTTGGCCTCCTAAGTTGCAGCTCCGTACATTGAAAGAAGGCAAGTGGAAAATAAACAAGGTTTTGGGGTTAGATAAGAAGAAGAAGGTATATGGCGATTAGGGTTGAGGTCTGGACATGAAGGTGAAGTTGGAGGGAGGCATATCACATCGTTACTATCAGTTGTCAGAAGATATAATGTTGAGTATGGCCCCCGGATCCTGGACTGATGACCGCATCATATATGGGTACATGGTATGATCTAAACAGTTATGCAAATTAATTTTTCTACCTTCCGTACTTGTACTTGTGGTTTTACACACCTTATTCATGTGTTGTGTTTTTTTGTACAGACATTGTTACGGGACCGTGAGGAGGGGATTGCAGAGGAGAAAATATGGGAGAGGAAGCCTTCATATTACTTCATGGACCCACTTTTCATGTCGGTTGCAAAGACGAAGTTGAAGAATCTGACTACAATGGAGGCGATGAAGAGGTTCTACTGTGACTAGGCTAGTAGTTAAATTAGCCCCGCTATTACTGATGTTGATTACGTCTTTGTAGTTGGCATCTATTTATGTTCCTTATTTTGAGGTTATTTGTGTGTTGGAATTGTTAAAAAAGTAGGTGGTAGGTATGAAAACAAGCAGAATAGGCGGTTGACCAATCCCCTTTCCGCTGTTTTTAAGCACGGAAAGGGTTATTGCCTTTCCGCGGAAAGTCCAGTGATTTTTCAAAAACAATTTTCCCCAGAAACTGTTCTTTTTCTTCCTAAACACTCTTAATATGTTGTATTAACTATTTTATGTAAAAAATGGTACAAGACTGTTGTTAAGTACCAATTGGACTTATAATAAAAATCGGTAAATAGCCTTAAGAACTCAAATTTTACAAACAATGCTCAAATTAAAAAGGATTGCAACTACAATATTTGAAATATGTCTTACTAATAAAACATTAACACAAATTAAGGTTTTACAAACCGGCTAAAAGTTAAAGTTTTACATTAATATTACAAGAGATACAACATAAATCCGTTTTAACAACATTACAAATACAATATGTTGGTCACCTAAGAAAACAAAGCCAACACACTAGAAAAACCAACCGATAATCGGTGTCGAGATTTTCCGGGAGGAGCGTTGACATCCACGAAGCAAGCAACATGATAAAGCATAACAACACAACCCTCACGGAGTTTGCCACTAGTAACTGCGGAGTGTGTTCTCCTATCATTCCACATTGTGACTAGAATGGTACTCGACCCATTATAGAGACTAAATTTTGCAAACCATACTCGACCTTCAAGTTGTTAAGATCATAGCCCCTTAAGTGAGACACCCAACCCTTGACATATTCAATGCGCATTTAGTCGCGTGTGTAACCCTCTCGAGGCCTCAATTTTCTAATGTCGGCATTCCTATCACAATACTCAAGATAGCCACCATCCCAATTGGAAAGTTTCCATGGGCCTTCGGGTGTTTACTTGCCTAAGTTCAAGACCGGACAAAAGTAAGGTGTGACATTATACACAATCCTTTCAAACTTGTTGCCACGCCTCATCCAACGACATGCTTTGGTCCAATTTCTTGACCTATAAGCCTCTTCTTCCGGCGGGTACAAGTCTATATCTTCTTCCTCCACAAGGGGTGGCGGCTCAAATGAAGTAGGTTTCATGCTCTCGACATATTTCCTCTATCTCGCTAAAGGTTGGTGACTCAAAATATCCCTCTCCTATAAAGTAAGAGTCGCTAACATGGCTCATCGATTCCAAAGACTCGCTAACATGTGAATGGGATGCCGAGCCTCTAACATGTGTAACCGAGTCCGAGTCCATATCACCTAAAAAAGAAATAACACAAACAAATTCATTAAATTCAATGCATAAAATAACACAACATAATAAATTTAATATAAGTAAAAAATGAAATAGTGCAAGAGATTACAATTGGCCACTTTGAACGCTTCTTAATTCTTTTTTTGCACATGTCCTAATGTCATGACCTTCTTTTTGACAAAATTTACATTTTCTTGGGGCTTTATTCAAAGACTCTATGGAACTTTTAAAACGGTGCTCCTTTTTCCTTCCTTTGGTCTGGGACACAACGGGGTCAAGGATAACCTCATTGAAATGGTCGCCGCTTTTTTCAACATCATTCTCACTTGGAATTTCCTTTTTAGGATGATCAACTCCATCAACCCTCATATTTTCTAGAATCCCCGTTTCTCGATTCATGACCGCCATAACATACTCATAACGCTCCTTTGATGCCATGCTACTATGACAAAAAGCCGTTGTGAGTAACATCATGTTGTTCAATCTTTCAGTTGGACTCATTTCTTGCGATGACTCTTCTCTGTGAATCACATCATAAGGCAATAAATCATTTACTCTATTAGCATCCCTAGTCCAACGTCATTTTATAAATGTTTCTGGTATTTTAGGAACACATCTCTTCATCAAAACGGATATAATATGATGACAAAGAAGGCCCAAATGTTCAAATAATCTACAAATGCATGAACCCGTTAGTCCTTTTTTGTTGAAGACTACCTCATAAATTCTTCTCCTTCCGGAATCCATCAAAGGCCTATAACATTTGAAATGTGCCTCCTCATCCCCTTTATTCGAACGGTCTTTATCTTTCTCCATAAAATATTTTGGCGCTTCAACCAATTGCTCTTGAAATTTTTCTAAACATTTCTTTTGTGTATATGGAAACACCATGGACCTCCAAAGTGGTGTTTAATTCCATTCCTCGACTTCGATGATGTAACTTAAAATCTTCATATTTCTCACGCAAAAATTGTCTTTTAAGTGCTTTTTGCGCATTCTCAATAAGTTCCTTCAACCCCGTACTAGAGCTCACATAACTATAAAAAAAAAAAAGCATTCATCCCCTTGCTCCTTGACATTGTCATTTGACCCACCGAAAAAATGTTTCGAGTATATGCCTTGATCCATTTATGCTTCAATTGGTACAACCCTTGTAGCCATGCATTATCTTCCAATTTATACTTCAAAACCAAAGCTTTCCAATTTTTCTCAAAATCAACCTCGGTCATTGAGTTATAAATGCAATTGTTGAAATCCACTTTGAAACTCTCTGGGTGCTTAGAATAGTAACTTGCAAGTTTTTCCGGAAATTTGTTGCTAATGTGCCATGAACACAATAAATGATTGGTTTGAGGTAGTTGTGAAGCTATTGCGCCGGTCATGGCTTGATCTTGATCGGTAATTATAGCAAGGGGATGTTTTCCTTCAACAGCCTCAAGCCATGTATGTAGAATCCATTCAAAACTTGTACGAACTTCATCCCTCATGAGTGTAAAACCAAAAATTACACTTTGGTAGTGATGATTGTCTCTGTTGAAAGGAACAAATGGCATGTCATATCTATTGGTTTGGTATGTTGTATCAAATGCTACCACATCACCAAAAATTTTATAAGCCATTAAACACCGTGGATCTACCCATACAAGGCTCTTCAACCGTTTTTCTTCATCAAGTAACACTTTTATAAAAAACTTACCGCCACTTTTTTCTTTCAAACGACACAACAAATTTAACCCCGCTTGAGCATCACAAACATCTAATTTGTTTTTCCTAAAGTCGCGTACCAAATTCCTTATATCTTGCCCATCAAACCCAATATTTTGCGGTCCACCTTTTAAATTACTAAAAATGTTCATGATTTGTTTAGGAGGAACACCTGACATATGTAGAGTCTTCATTAGATTTTGTTGGGCCGCATTAACGTGTTTCTCCCGTCGAATCAAATTCATTTTTGAAGGGGTAATAACTTCATGATTATGTTCTAATTCAAGTGCGGTTATCTCCCAATGACATATTTTTTTTCTTATTGACGACATACATTCTAACTCTACAACCGCTTCTAGGAAGGATATCACGACAATGTTTCCCCTTTTCGGCACCTAAACCTAGGTCATCATCGACATTATTTTTTCCTTTGTTTTGACCCGCTAAATTGCAAACATACATGTGATCATATATTTCATCAATTTTAACACGCTTTTGGGTCAATTGAATTTTAATTGCAAAACCATTCTTTCGTGCATAACATGGATTTAGTACCCAAATTATCTACACTTACATCTACATCATCATCAACATCAATAACATGGATTTTTCTTGCTTTTTTCTAGAAACAAACTTAGCAAACATTTTATCCGCCATAATACACACAAAAATAATAAGAAAGACTTACCCAATCAAGATTTCTTCACTTCAAGCTCTCAACTATCTTTGCTTTCTTTGAAAAAAAATATCAAGAAAGTGAACAATGAAAGCACAATACTGATCACCTAAGGTTTATGGGAGGGAGAAACCTCCTTTCCGTGGTTAAAAAGCGTGGAAAGGGCCCCTATCCGCGGTATTTAATAGCGGAAAACAACATTTTTTTTAAATCCTGGTCGTTTCTTTGTTGATCCAACTGCTGGTAAACTGATTGTTAAATAACTGGTATTGTCAGGGACCAGGACCCTTTTCTAAATAAAATTTAATATTTAAATTCTTTTTTAGAAAAAAAAATTTGAATTTTTTTTTATTAAACTAAGTTTTTTATGTGCGTTAAAATACATGTAAAAAGTTAAAGATACAATTAAAAGGAGACGGATGAAGTAATTAAAAATTTAAAATTAATATGTTAAATTTTTAATAAAAAAAACATTCTAAATCCGAACGGGATGTATCCTCTTTAATTTTGTCATTGACCATTTTAATTTATAAATCCATTTTTAATTTTATACACGATAGCGGCATAAATGTATCTTTCAAAGAAGAAGATAGCCAGTTCTGATAGAGTGACGTAACCGTGGTTCATATAAAAACTTAATTTTAATATTATACGTTATAAATAACCGCGACTAATTTATCAAGCGATTATTAGAAAGATTGTCAAAAAATATATTTTGGGAACAATAAACTCAAATAATAGGACAAAAGTAGAATCACAAAGATTTCGTCAGTAGTAAGATAAATTAAAAGGAGAAAGATGCTTGTTTTTGACTGATGAGGCCAATACATCCTATGTAGATGTAATAATCTACGGAGAGAGAGATGTGGAGAGAGGAGAGATTTTAAAGAGTTGGGCAGGGGAGAAGAACCTAGGGAAACACCCACCCCCAACTTTCCCAAAACAACTATCCCCTTTTTCCCTTAGTATTTCTATTCTTTCCCATACATATCATCTGCAACAGCAGCCCCCACTTGATTCCAGCCCTACAAAATATACTTACAAATTCATTGCATGTATTTTTCTCATTCATTTCACCTTACTATGTTAGTCATAACTACCTAAAGCCTACAAAAATCAAACATCATCATAAAATCCCATTACTTTCATCTTCATTCTCATCATTCTCTCCCCCTCTCTTTTTTATTGCTTTAAGTAACCCCAAGAATCACAAATACATATATCATATATTCATGTTACATACCCACTTCTCTTTTCTTGAGTTTGATCTCTTCTTTGCAAGAAACCAGAGTATACCCGCCATGTAAGTCATATTATTTACCTATGTCATAACTCTTTTTATTGTAGTTTTATCTTGTTTTTTTATGTGTTTGTAATTGATCTAACCCTTTTCATGATTGTTTTTGTTTGATTAAACTCTCAAGACCCATGCCTATTGATTGTTTTCTTATATATACATGCAAGTTCTTCAAAGTTTTATGTTTTACCAAGTTTGTAAGGCTCATTTTTCTTTTTCTTGAATTATATAAATTGTTTGAAATCAACTCTAGAGATTTATTTCCCAAGATTTTTTATGGGTTCGATTTTGAATATGATGTTCATATTTGTATAACAGCTACAAATTTAATCCGATATCATGTTATTTTTTATTTGTTTCAGATCAACATTTGAAAGCAAGGCCTACCTATCTTAAGGCCTACATTTCAAGAATTTGTAAAGTATTATCAAACAAGATTCGAGTTTCGAAAATAAATTTCACAATTTCATGATGGATATCAGAACATTGAAGAACAATTCCCCTGCATTCTCAAGAAATAGTTACCATACAACATATGTCGAAAGGCGAAAAATCGAATATCAAAGATCATTGTCACAAGGGCATGACAGAAAAAAGAAAAGCTACTTCACATTGCAGTCATTGTTTCTACTCATTTGTCTCACTGCTTCATTGCTGGTGTTACCATTGATTCTTCCACCATTGCCACCTCCACCACCATTTATGTTGCTGCTGTTGCCAATTTGCTTAGTAGTAGTACTCATGTTCTTGGCATTCTTGCCTTCTAATGTAAAAGAAGTGACTAATAACTATACATATATGTAGATGGGGATGTTTTTGAACATAGCTTCTTTACTACCCATAAACTTAAAAGTGACATACTTCTTTCATTGCTTAGTAGTTGGATCTCTCTGACCTTACCTTACTTGCAATAAAAATTTTGGCTTTTTTTTTTTTCCTTCCCCTTGTGGTTCCTTTTGATTGTTATGGTGCATAAATCATTGCTGTATTGTTAAGAAAATGAATTAATTTCAAGAATGAGAATGCAGGGGGATGAGAATGGAATGATATGGATTTTCTGGAGATGGAAATGGTATTATTTATCTATCCTAGAGGATCGAGGTTTTCAATTCATACATATTATTAAATTATTAATATAAAAATAAAATACTAATATATAAATTAAAATTTTAATTCTCATATTAATGGATTCATTAATCATGAATCAAATGCAATTTAACATTAAGGTTTGTTAACGTTCTAGGTCGGTTTGTGCTGATATTGAAATGTTTACTCGTACTTGATTAGAGCCTGATCGGTTAAATTTAAAAACTTATTTATGATTTAAAATAAAGATGAAAAATGAAAATTTTAATATAAGAAAACGCGCACGATATTAGACCATCTGCAACCCAACTCTAAATTTGTATTTTTATACCATTTTAGTGTAAAATTATTTTCCAATCAAATTCTAAAAATTACATCATTTTGGTGCTACATCAAAAATTATACTGTACCAAATTTGGTGTAACACTAAAATTTGGTCTAATTTTTAGAATTTTTCTAAATCTCAACATTACTCTTGAATTAATTTAACTAAAACTTTGTTATATTTGTACTTTAGTTATAAAATAACTTCAATAGTAAAACAAAGATTCCTTTTGCTATAAGTTTTAGTATAAATGGGTTGAATATGATTTTAAAAATACGGTAACTTCTACACTATTTTTTTGTAAAAATCACACTAAAATAGTGTGTAAAAGCATCTCCAACGGTAAGTAGCTATAATGATTAGTTAAAATGATGTAAAAGAGATATTAAGTAAAATTTGCTGAACCTGTAAAAAATAGGTATATTCAAAAAGTAGTTTATTATTATCATTTTTAAAATTCAATAATTATATTACAACAATTATATTCTATTAGTTATATAGTAATTAATTATATATATACATAAAAGGAAATATTATAAATTAAATTAAATTAAATTTTTTATTCAATACAAGTTAAAATATAAAGTATAATTAATGTAAAAATATTTATATATATATTTATGAATTTTAAAATTAAAATAAATAATTAGTACAATTGAAAATACGATAAAATATTCAAACAAAAAGTAATTAACAAAAATTACTTTTATACATTATAGAACATATAACTAAAATTTTATTTTATTATATTAGTATATCAATATTTTTCTAAATATTTCATATATATTAAAATAATTATATTAATAGTTAATAAATTTGGTTAACAATAAAACACTATTTTTATATTTAATATTATATATAATTAAAAATATAAAATGTAAAATAAAAATTATAATACACCAAATAAATTGATATATAGATATATATTAAATATTTAAAAAGTGCCATATATATTTTAAATAATTATATAATAATTAATAAATTTGGTTGATAATAAAAAAATACTTTTACATTTAATATCATATAAAATTAAAAATATAAAATATAAAATAAATATTATAAACATATGTATTAAATATAATATACATGTGGCTAGGTTTAAATAATACAAAAAGCATATATGGATATTTTTAGATAATGGTTATGAACTCAAGGGATATAGAAGTTAGATGAAACCATGATATCTAAAATTATACTTAATAAGAGTAAATCTTGAGTGACCTATATTTTACATATTAGATATAATATATTGTCACCTAAACTTTATAGCTAACATGAATTTAGTATTGGAGATGCTTTAATGGGTTGGACTTTAAATTCTTAACATATAAAATAATATGATCGAAAATGCACACCATAGGATGTTAGGACTTGGGAGTTTCAATTTTGACAGAAGCATATTTGTACACGTTTAAAATATTTACTACTCAAAAGTAATACTCATATTCAATTGCAACCAAAGAGGGGGCCAAGACTCAAGGATGGGCAAAAATTAAGAGCTCTGACCGTGGAAAGAAGAAGTCAGGTAAACAAAAATGTTTCAAATTGATAATTATTACTTTTTTATGATAATTATTTAACATAAGATGTGGAATGATGGCATCTAAACAATATAATCACGCTTATAATTCTAGTTAATTATATTTAAAATAGTTCGAAAGATTTAAGAAAGTTATATTTGACCAAAATGATTCAAAAAAAATCCCTACTCCGAATATTGCACTCCCTCCGTCCCGGTCAAATGTTTACATTTGGTCCGGGCACGGAGACCAAGGATAGTGGGGGTAATATTGTTAAAATAAATGAAGTAGTGGGTGTAATAGTGATTTTATTGTTGAAATAAATAAAGTAGTGGGTGTAATAGTGTAAAGTGTTGAAAAAGTGGAGTGAAGTAGTGGATGTAATAATATATTTNTTTATTGTTGAAATAAATAAAGTAGTGGGTGTAATAGTGTAAAGTGTTGAAAAAGTGGAGTGAAGTAGTGGATGTAATAATGTATTTTATTGTTAAAAGTTACTATTTTTAGTAATGTAAAGAATTGGTGGGACGTCCCAAAAAGGAAAATGTAAAGAATTGATTGAGACAGAGGGAGGGAGTATTATTTTACGAGAAAGTATTCGTTCTCCCTACTTGAATCTAAAGCACGACAAATTGAGTTTGACAAAAAATAATAATTTGTTTGGCAAGAAGAAGGTGAACGAAATCTACGGGCATGACTTTATTTGTATCAACATATTAAATTTAGTCAAGAAAAAAATAAAAATTTAAATAAATACTTTTCATTTGATCTTGTGCTTCGGATCACTTTCTTGTTTCGCAGCGTGAAATTTCAATATAGAAAAGTCATTTCAACATCGCACATGCCTGGGGCTCTTCACGAATAGAGCCGAGTCGAGCCTAGTTTTATCCTAAACGAGCTAAGCTTAATTTTTTTTCCTAACGAACCGAGCCAAGTTTTATTATCGCACAAAAAATGTATTCAAGCTCGAGTTCGTTAACAAATCGAGCCGCACTCGAGCTCTTATCGAATAAAAAAGAGTCGAGCACTTAACGAACAGCTCGCGAACAGTTAAGTTTTACATGGAAAAAAAAAGTTCAAACCCACTTGATCCAACTAATTATCGATTTTTGACTTAACTCAATATTAAATTTTAATCTATTATCCCAAATAATTCCCATATTAAATATTTGAATTATAATTTTAAACTTAAAACGCTAAGAATATTATAAAAATAATCAGAATATATTCTATTTTTTTCGAGTTTTAACGAGCCAAGTTCGAGCCGAGTTCGAGCCTAACATACTAAAAGTTCGGCTCAAGCTCGTTTTCTTAACCAACACATTTTTGTGTTCGAGCTTGAACTCGAGTTTTAAATGAACCGAGCCGAGCCGAACGAGCCCTTAACAAGCCGAGCTCGAGCTTATTCACAAACAGCTGTTCATGAACAGCCCTGTTGATGTGTTGAAATACTGCAAGCGCACAGTGTTTAATTGTAGCAATCACAGATCGATCCTCAGAGACTATGAAATTTCCAAACCCTAATAAATAAATCAGGCAGACTAGACAAATAGTTATGAGAGAGATTTAATTAACCTAATAAGCAAATAAAATCAAATAAATATGGAAAACCTAGGAATCCAGATTC
>QRFB01001401.1:0-62484 GCA_008931105.1 Oenanthe javanica
TTTTTTAATTTAGTGAGTATCGTATTCAACCCCCCTTCTACGATACTTCCGGGGCCTAACACCTTTCTTAGCCACCTCTTATTTATGTAGGACAATGTGATTTGAGCCTTTCTAATGAGCCTGAGGTAAAATGTGTGAAAAACATAACTAACAATGAGAGGCAGACACTGGATCTGGTAAAAGAAGAGGTAGAATTGAGAAAGAAGTTAGTTACTTCTAGTGAGAAAACTCTGACTATTAAAAGTTATGAGATGTGTGATGTGAGAAGTAATGAGATTACTTTAAAAAATAAGAGTGATTTAGGATGTTCTGTTCTTTTTTCAGGTAATCAGAGTATAACAGCTTCTCATTCTTTAAACTCTGAGTTGCCAAACTCTGATGTTGCTGCAAACTCTGATGGTGAAGATACATTCTCTGATGAACCAATTTTTGAGGATGAAGAAGTCACAGATCTATCAATTCCATACACCCAAAGATACAACTCCAAGAGATGGCCACATAATTCTTTTGATGCTCTTGACAGATTAAAGATGAGTTATCCTGACTCTCTTGTTGTTGAAAAATTGAAGGGTGAAATAGAATCTTCTCTTGATAATGAAGGAATAAGGAGGGAAAGCAGCAAGGACGACCCATCTACGAATGATGTTCTAAGTTCAAAGAGACAATCAATATGGGATATGTCTTAGAAATTCTCTCATGAAGCATTTCATGGCCCCATGTTCATGAATTGATTAAAAAGGTTGATTCTGAATTACATTCTGATGAGATGAAGATTGTTCTAAAGGCCACTACTGTGTTAACCAAGGGTCTGCAAAATGAAATTTCTGATCTTAAAGACTCTATTAGCAAAACCAATGTATCTGTTCAGACTTCTGTTTTAGCTTCTCAACATGCATTGGAATTGAAGCTCAAAATTGTCTCTACTAAACAGGATGCTTTGGAAGCAAAAGTTGATAAGATTGCTACTTCTGTTTCTTCTATGCAAACCATATTGCATACAATTGTGGACATCTTAACTATCAAAAAGGGGAATGATGTCAGAAAGGGGGAGAAAGTATAAATTTCCAAAGACAAATGCAAGGAGGATGCTGTGCTAAAATCTGATAAACCTGATGATGGTAGTGATGATAAAGGTCAAGGCAGTCATAAGGATGGAAAACAAACTCTGAATGGACAAACTCTGGGTAGACAAACTCTAACTACTACTCAAACTCTGATTCAAGCAAACTCTGGCATAAACATTGACAACAAACAAATTTTGATGGATGTTAATATGGAATTAGCAAAGAGGCTTGAAGAAGAAGAAAAACCTGAGAAAATTGAGGAACAAAACATGAAGGATACAGAACTAGAAATGAAATTGTTTGAAGAAGAAAATCCATGAATGGATCCAGTTGATGTAGAAGAAGAAGTGAAGAAATCGGGAACTGATAATGCTCAAGTCCAGAAGAAAAGAAATATAAGAACAAAGAGAATTCTAATTCAAAAGAAGGCACTTGTTCAAGCAAAGAATAATGTATTCTAGCCAGTTGAAGTTCAAAAGTCTGTTGAAACTCAAGTAAAGCCAATTGTTCAATCAAAAGCAACTCCTGCAATCCAAAAGAAAGCTCGAGCTAAGTCAAAAACTCCTCTAACTATGCTTGGTACAACATTTCCCCCAGGTGGAACAAGTTTTGAAGATGAAGAAGAGGAACAACAAACTCTAACAAGAAAGAAATATCATGATCTTTTGTGGACTAAATCTGAAACTTTAACTCTCAATGTTAGACTTGGTAAAAACAAATGTGGTATTGGTGATTCACAAGCTAAAGTCTACAGGGGTGAAGAAAATACCTTCAGAGATCCTTTTTCTTTAAAAGACAATCCTAGGGAAGATTTGAATCAAGAACATTTGGACAAGATGATATCTATTAACATAGTCTATGACATTTTTGATGGTGCTCAAGCTAAAGAGAAGCTTCTGTATTTCTTGGAGAATGGGAGAGTGATGAAGATTGCTGAAGAAGAATTAATTCATAAGTCATCTAAAGAACTTGAATATGTTCTTTATCTCCTAAATGATGAAAATGAAGCTACAGCTAGATGAGTGAAAATTCTAGAAAGAGTGATTAATGAGATGAAAAAGAATGAGAGGCTGTTAATGATAAACTCTGAGGAGTATAGACCATGATCCATGCTTGGAAATGGTTCTGAGAAAGAAATGGCTAAAGGGGATGCAAAGGTTAAAATGATGTTAGGTATTCCTACACTTATACTAAACCGTGATGGAGAGAATATTATTAATCAAATCAAACCACGATTACAGATTACAATAATATTCCACCCTTTATCCCTTGCAGCTGATCCTAGCTTGCTGAAACGCCTGTTCCACTGAACTATTCTGCTCTCTAAGCACTATACTACCCTAGCATAGCCTTCTCTAGCCTCTAGTTCCCTTGAACCCTGTTTCACAAGCCTAGCAATCCAGCCACAACTTGATTACAATCAANCTAGCCTCTAGTTCCCTTGAACCCTGTTTCACAAGCCAAGCAATCCAGCCACAACTTGATTACAATCATCGATTACAAGTGAATAAAAGTTATAACTCAAACTATAAGCTCTCACGTATATATATAACTATATAGAATACTAGAGCTCAAAGATATCTGATAAGAAAGATTTGAGTTTGAGAAGATGTGTGTATCTGTTTTGCAAATCAGTATGTCTTCACTTGGTTAGAGAGAAAAGTTATACACACCTGTATATATATATATATTCGAATTAACAAAGATATTTAACGTTATAATTTTCAACGTTCAAATTTGTTAAGATATAGATATTTAAACCTACGTATATTGAGGATAAGAAGATAACATAAACGTTTAAAATTAGCCTCAAATAAGTTTAAATATATATAGATAAGAGTTGGTTTTAGAAGATAAAGTTTAGTCAAACTCCAACTCCTATTAAATAGGAACACTAATTTGAATAATAAATTATATTTGGATAATATAAAACTGAGCTCTAATATAATATATAACCATATATATATTAGATAAACTCGTACAAGTAAGATCCTACAAATTCTCCATGAAATTCGGACTTCCTTGCTTATCCAAACAGCTTCTGCGTTCCCAGTGTCAGCTCGCTGATACAACCTGTTAACATGCTGTCAGCTTACTGAAACGCTCTGTTTTCCTGCTTTCAGCTTGCTGTCAATGTACTTAAACAATTTTATACTAATAAAACATATCAGTAAGCTAATACATGTAAAACCATGTTAGTACATGTATAACAGCTTGCTATTTTATATCATATACAAGCTTTCAGCTTGCTTACAGTGTGATCATCAAAACCTAAAGGGTTTCAATCTCCCCATTTTTGATGATTATCACCAAAAATAATTTAGGAGAATAATTACTCCCCCTAAATTCCTTGCAACCCTGTAAACACAGATATAAAATTGCAAAAAATATAACAAGATATGCTAGATTTTAATCAGATAAGCAAATTTAAAACCAAATCCATAGCATATGAAAATAAAAATAAGCAACCAGCATGCATCCAACATAATTATCCAAATTAAGCCAAGTAACAAAAACCAGAAATATTCAAGAACCACAAATATTCAAGAACCACAGATGCCAGCAAAGCAAAATTAACAAGTCTATCATGCTTGAAATTAAAACCTAAAATTAAAGCACACCCAACCCAACCTAATTCTCTTAAAATACTCCCTTAATCATTAAAAAGGAATATTCAAGAATCTTCTGGGCTCACAGCATCCTCTGGATCTGCAAACTTGTCATCTTCAGCATCTGTCTTTAGCACTTTGTCATCTGGAGTAGTTGATCCACCATCTTTTCCACTTTTCTCAGCACTGTTGATTGCAGCANAGCATATGAAAATAAAAATAAGCAACCAGCATGCATCCAACATAATTATCCAAATTAAGCCAAGTAACAAAAACCAGAAATATTCAAGAACCACAAATATTCAAGAACCACAGATGCCAGCAAAGCAAAATTAACAAGTCTATCATGCTTGAAATTAAAACCTAAAATTAAAGCACACCCAACCCAACCTAATTCTCTTAAAATACTCCCTTAATCATTAAAAAGGAATATTCAAGAATCTTCTGGGCTCACAGCATCCTCTGGATCTGCAAACTTGTCATCTTCAGCATCTGTCTTTAGCACTTTGTCATCTGGAGTAGTTGATCCACTATCTTTTCCACTTTTCTCAACATTGTTGATTGCAGCATTTGCCAAACCTGCCAAATTGCACTCTGTAGCATCTCCATCATCTGATACTTTGAGCTCCTTTTTATAAGCTGTCAACAGCTTACTTACCACAAACTCTCTCAAAAACTTAACCTCATCAGTTAAACTTTCAACTTTTGAAGCCAAATGAGCAATGTCAAGAGTCATAGTGGCATTATCATTCTTCAACTCATTTGCAAGAACTTCAAACTTTTTCTCAAAACTACCAGTAGATTGTTCACCAACAGCAATACTTGGAGTTTGAACTTCAACTTGCACCAAACTCCCATCCTTTTCCACTTGGAGATGAGACTGAGCTAAGTTTTTGTTGTCCAAGAATTCCTTAGCCACAGACTTATCAACATCCCTCAGTTTAACATCATACCAATCAAAAATTCTGGTCAACAAACAACTATATGGTAACCCTGTACTCTGGTTTCCCTCAAAAACAGCCAACATATTCTTCAAAATCAAATCAGCTAAATCAAACTTCTTACCAGCCAACAGCATACCAACAACACAAACAGCCTGACAATTAAAATTTGACCTACTTCCAACCCTAGGACAAATATTTGCCAAACAAATCTTAAACAGAACATGAGCAATTGGAGTAACATTCGATGTAGTAGGGCAATTAAACTCCAAAATACCATGCAAACCCCTAACTGTATTCAGTTGATCTAAAGGGCTAAAATCATCCAACAATACAGGACCCTTTTTGGTGAACACAGATAGCTTTGATGGGTTTTCAATCCTTAAAACAGAGTTCAACACAGCATTGTTCAAGGTAATTTTGGTATCTCTAACAATAGATATATAGTTACCAAACTGATCAGGCACCAAATTTGCATAAAACTCTTGAACATAATCCACATAACAATCCTTAGGCATATCAACCAAAAACGACTCAAAACCTAGATCAGTGAAATACTTTACTGCACCACAAGTAAAGAAAACCTTACCAGCAAGAGGGCGACCGTAAATAACCTTATGATTGAACAAATCAAGAGACAAAGACCTTGCTTCCAAATCAGCCGAGACCAACTGCAAACTTCGCTTAACCTTCTTTGATTCTGAACCCTCACGATCTAATCGATTAACTTCTGATACATCTTCTCCATTGTCAATGTTCAGTGGTTCAATGAAATCATCATCCTCATCGATAAGCTTGCGCTTCAGTTTGTTCTCTTTAGCACTTGCAGATGCCTTCATTTTCCTTGTTTGCCTCATAACTTTGACGATTGAAATTGATATAGCAAGAGATATAGTGTATTTGTTGAGAAGAAACCCTAGAGTTCGTATCCGTAGATTTGGGCGATAATATAGGGAGCCAAAGAGTCTTGAGTGAATAACCTCCGCTAACCCGATTTTAATTGATTTAAAAGGAGTATTTTTCGGAAAAATACTAGATATTATCCCACCCCTTAAAAAACTAAACATATTAATTAACTAAACACCACATAATTATTAATTAAACAGATAATTAATCATGTTAACAGATAAGCATGTCATATATATAACATAATCAAGAAACGGCAAATAATTTAAAATTTGAATTAAACACTAATTACTTGCCTAGAGAATCGAAAAGACACACAGATAACAAGATAGTGGAGTTTACTAAACTTTTCACGGAACACGTAACAATTAAAAAAATTAAATCAAATAAGTTCAATTTAAATCAATAAAAACATATATGCACTTATTCAATCAGTAAGCTGAGATTTAGAAAAACCTGGTGTCAGCTTGCTGACTAGATGTTACACATGCCAAGTTCCCTTCTAATAATAGAAAATCTCTCTTCTGCCAATGGCTTTGTAAAGNAGCACTTATTCCATCAGTAAACTGAGATTTAGAAAAACCTGGTGTCAGCTTGCTGACTAGATGTTACACATGCCAAGTTCCATTCTAATAATAGAAAATCTTTCTTCTGCCAATGGTTTTGTAAAGATATCAGCTAACTGATATTCTGTAGGCACAAAAATCAGCTTAATCTTCCCTTTTTCGACATTGTCTCTCAAGAAATGATGTCTCACATCGATATCTTTTGTTCTTGAGTGATTGACAGGATTTTCTGAAATGTTGATAGTACTTGTATTGTCACAATAAATTGGAATCCTTCCACATTTGATTCCAAAATCCCTTAGTGTTTGTATCATCCACAGCATTTGAGAGCAACAACTGCTAGCTGCCAAATACTCCCCCTTAGCTGTTGATAAAGCAACAGAGTTCTGTTTCTTGCATTGCCAAGTGACCAAACTCTGGCCTAAAAATGCACAAACACCACTTGTACTCTTTCGATCAGTGTGACAACCTGCATAATCTGCATCACTATACCCAACAAGATCAAATGCATTTGTGATAGGATAAAATAAAGCCAAATTGATAGTACCACTTAAATACTTAAAGATTCTCTTAACAGCATTATAATGAGACTCTTTAGGCTTGCATTGAAATCTAGCACATACACAAACTGCATACATTATATCAGGTCTAGAAGCAGTAAGATACAGTAAACTACCAATCATACCTCTATACTTACGAATATCAACATCTACACCTTTTGCATCTGTTGTTAGCTTGCTAGCTTGACTCATTGGTGTTGATTTTGCCTTAATATTTTAAAATCCAAATCTCTTGATTAGATTCTTGATGTATTTGGATTGATGCACAAAGATTCCATCATTTGTTTATTTGACTTGAAGCCCCAAAAAGTAATTGAGTACACCCATCATGCTCATGTCAAACTCACTGTGCATACACTTAGAAAACCACTTACACATGGCATCATTAGTTGATCCAAAAACAATATCATCCACATAAATTTGAACAANCAAACTCACTGTGCATACACTTAGAAAACCACTTACACATGGCATCATTAGTAGATCCAAATATGATATCATCCGCATAAATTTGAACAACAAGTATATCTTTACCATCAAATTTAAGAAATAAAGTTGGATCAATTTTACCTCGAATAAAGCTATTTTTAATTATAAATTCACTTAACCGTTCATACCAAGACCTAGGTGCTTGCCTTAGTCCATACAATGCCTTCTTTAGTTTGTAGACATGATTTGGAAACTTTTCATGCTCGAAGCCCGGAGGTTGCTTGACATAAACTTCTTCTTTGAGATAGCCATTAAGAAATGCACTTTTGACATCTATTTGATGAAGCTTGAATTTCTTGTAACATGCAAATGAAAGTAGCATTCTTATAGACTCAAGCCTTGCAACAGGTGCATAAGTATGATCAAAATCAATCCCTTCTTGTTAATTGTAGCCTTGTGCAACTAGCCTTGCCTTGTTCCTTGTAACTGTACCAAATTCAACAACTTTGTTCTTGAAGACCCATTTAGTACCAATGATTGAGACATCTTTAGGCTTTTCCACAATTTCCCATACATCACATCTTTTGAATTGATTCAGCTCCTCTTGCATAGCCATGATCCAATCTTCATCTTCTAAAGCATCTTGAACATTTTTGGGTTCCTCTTGAGCTAGGAAAGCTGCAAAAGCACAGAAGTTTGCTTTCCCTCTTCTAGTCTTGACACCCTCAGAAGCATCACCAATGATTTATGTTAGTGGATGATTCTTCACAGTTCTTTTAGCTTTGGGGAGAGAATGTTGGGATATCACTTCATGAACAGTTCTAGCAGAAGTTGTTGTCCTTGCTATAGGAGTTTATGACCCTCCTAGATTGAGTTTAGACATCTGTTCAATAGTGTCATCTACTGAGATTGCAGTGTCAGCTAGCTGATTTGATATTCCAGCTTGATGACTGTCTGTTTGTTGAGCAATAGATGTTGTGGCAACTTGCTCATTTGTCTTGTCAGCTTGCTGACTACCTGATGTTGCAGTAGCTTTAGTACTTCCAGCAGTAGATTTATTGCTTCCATTATCATCACCTGCATCATCTTCCTCATCTCTTGGCAGATCATTGTTAGGTTCATGAAATATAACATCAATAGACTCCTCAACAATGCGTTTCTTTAAATTAAAGACTCTATATGCTCTACTAGTTAAAGAATAACCAAGAAATATTGCCTCATAAGATTTAGCATCGAATTTACCATCCCTGTCGATTTTCTTGAGGACAAAACACTTTGAACCAAACACTTTAAAGTAACTGATGTTAGGCCTTTTGTTCCTCAACAGCTCATAGGGAGTTTTCTCAAGAATAGGTCTNCAACAGCTCGTATGGAGTTTTCTCAGGAATAGGCCTGATCACCACTCTGTTAAGAACATAGCAGGCTGTGTTCACTGCTTCTGCCCAAAAGCTTCTTGGCAGCTTGCTTTCCTGCAATAAAGTTCTAGCATTTTCCTCCAAAGACCCGTTCTTTCTTTCTACTACTCCATTCTGTTATGGAGTTCTAGGTACAGAGAATTCATGAGTGATTCCCCTTTCTTCACAGTAAGTGACAAAATCTTTCTTGAATTCACCACCTCGACCACTTCTTATACCTACAAGCATTGTGTCCAGCTTGTTCTCAAGTACCTTGATTAGTTTCTCAAATTCCTCAAAAGCAGAATCTTTAGTACGAAGGAATAAAACCCAAGTAAAACGTGTATAATCATCAACAATAACAAAACCATATTGTTTACCTCCGATACTTTTATAAGATTCTGGACCAAACAAATCTAGATGCAATAATTCTAAGGGTTTTGTAGTAGATACAACCTTTTTGGCCTTATGAGAACTTTGAATCTGTTTTCCTAATTGACAAGCATCACAAACTTGTGTCTTGACATACTTCAATTTTGGCAAACTCCTCACTAACTTCTTGCTAGATAGTCTGTTGAGCAGGTCCATGTGAGCATGACCCAATCTTCTATGCCAGATTGTTGGATCATTGTCAACAGCAGCTAAGCAGCAAGCTGTTTCCTGCAATTCAAAGTCTAAAACATACACATTGCCTTCCCTTCTAGCAACTAGAGGAATTTGGTTAGTAGCAACAGTAATAAAACATTTATCTTTGTCAAAAACAACTGAATGACCATCATCATACAACTGACTTACACTAAACAAATTATATTTTAAGCCTTTAACATAACGAACATTGTCAATAAAAGTTGTGTCATTACCTACTTTACCTTTACCCAGAATAGGAAGAGTCTTACTATCACCAATTGTGACACCTCCACCTTTCTTGAATTTGAGATTAATAAATTGAGCTTTGTCTCCACACATATGTCTTGTACATCCACTATCAATGATCCATGATTTCGATTTGATCTTAGCAGCAAGACATATCTACAAAACAAACAAAAACAACACTTAACCTTTTGGTACCCATATTGGTTTGGGTCCTGATTGGTTAGTAGCAAGTATATAAAGAACATTTAATTCAGATTTCTTGATCCACATTTGAACCACTTTGGGAGAGGAATTCTGTGTTCTTTGCTTCCTGCCAGAACCATTTCGGCTAGCTGTCTGTTTGTTCCAGTAAGCTGGCTTCCTGTCAGCTTCTTTCTGATAAATTCTGGTAGCTCGCTGAGATCTGCAATTTTGAGCTAGATGACCTTTACCACCACATTTCTTGCAGCTTTTCCAGGGCATAACATATTTGTATGGCTTTCCTTGTCGGCCTTCATATTTTAGTGCAGTAGTCCTCTTGTTGAAGTTCAAACCAACTCCTTCCTTGTCCAAAGGTACCTTGATGCTTTTCATCATTGATTTGAGTCCTTCTTCTCCTTGAACAAAAATACCCATTCCTTTTCTGAGCTTAACGACTTCATTTTCCAAGGAAATAATTCTTTTTGCTTGCTTTGAAGAAGTGGCAGCAGGTTGAGATGTACTGTCAGCATGCTGAGATGATGTTTCATCAGGCTGAGATGTAGTTTCAGCAGGCTGAGATGTTTCTTTC
This sequence comes from Oenanthe javanica, assembly GCA_008931105.1. NCBI lineage: Eukaryota > Viridiplantae > Streptophyta > Magnoliopsida > Apiales > Apiaceae > Oenanthe > Oenanthe javanica. The sequence continues at coordinate 10,112 of QRFB01001401.1, forward strand.
TTGGCAGATTCTCTGAGTTTGAATGTTTCAAGACATGCATCTCTTGCCTCTATATCAGCCTTTAGATCAGAAATCTCATCAGCTAGAGCATTGTTCCTTTTTAACAGAATCTTGTTGAAACCTTCTAGATCTTCAATTTTTGATTCAAGCTCTATGATCTTGACTTCATTTGTAGCTTGGACAGGTTCCTTGTTTTCAATTAATGATTCCATCTTTGCCATTAAATCTTGAACCATCTGTCTAAGGTAAGCATTCTTCTCTGACAGCTTGTTGTTTTCTGTCTTTACTGAATTATATTCCTCTATAGGAATACTATCTTGATCCTGCATGGTTAGTTCATCTAGAATAATATTATCAGAAGAAATATCAAATCTGAATGAATTTACCTCACTTTTGTCATCATCAGAATCACTTTCAGCAATGATCTCCTCAGTTAAGCCTCGAACAATATCATCATCCATTCCAACTAGTGCAAGGTTGACCATATCATCATTGTTGTCACTGTCACTTGGTGAGATGTCTTCTTCATCATCACTCCAGGTTAGCAAAGCTTTAAATTTCTTCTTGTCTTTGTATCCAGCTTGCTGTTTTCCTTTTAGCTTGTAACAGTCCTTCTTGAAATGGCTCGGTTTACCATATTCAAAACATGTTAAATCTCCTTTGGAATCTTTGGAGAACTTCTTGGTTTTAGAGAAGCCTGAACTCCTTCTTTCTCTCTTCATCTTGTTTTTCTGTTCGATCATCTTTCTGATTTTTCTGGACATGAGTGCTATTTCCTCATCTGATTCATCATCAGATTTCAGCTTGCTGTCATCACCATGAAGTGCCAAATTCTTCATCTTTGATGTGAGATCAGAAGTAGAATTTGCATGGCTAGCATTTATCTTGCCTTCAAACTGCTCCAATTCAGCAAAAACACTTAGAGTGTCCATTGTATCAATTGTTGGAGAAGATTCTAAGGCAGTGACCTTCGGTTCATAGATCCATGGAACAGCACTAATGATTTTCATGTTGATCTCTTCTTGTGGAATTTTCTTGCCAAGTAAAGTGAGACCATTCATAGTGACTTGGAACCTTGCTTGAGCATCCTTAATAGATTCACCTTCATTGAGCTTGAAATTACCATACTCATTCATCAGCTTGCTGAGTTTAACCTTCTTTAAGGATTTTGAACCTTCATGACACAATTCAAGAGTGTCCCACATCTCCTTTGCAGAAGTACATGAAGAAACTTTGTCACTTTCTTCAGGACATAAGCCAGTCATGATAGTGTTGATAGCGCGGTTGTTGTAAGCAAGCTTGATCAGCTCATCAGCAGTGAGTTCATCTATATCCTTTTCTTTACCATCTGTAGTGAGAAACTTGAAAGGACCTTTTTCTGTAACTCTTCACTGCATGGGTTCTCTGGCTAGGTGCTGCTTCATTCTACCTTTCCACCAGTTGTAGTTTTTTATGCCAAGTAGAAGAGGTGCCCTCGAGCCTGAACTTCCCATTGGATATTTGTCAGCCATCTGTTCTATACTTTCCTGTTACAGAAGATATTAGTATAGCCTGCTCTGATACCAAATGAAAATGCATACCTAGAGGGGGGGTGAATAGGTGTTATGGCTAACAATGACCAATTTTAATTTTACCGAGTTATTAAGCCTGTCAGCTAGCTAAGATTGATTAACAGACACTGTCAGCTAGCTGCTATATGCAATGCAGTACAGAAAAAGTAAATAACACCAAGACTTTTAGCCAGGTTCGACCCCTAATCCCCTATGGTTTACGTCCTGTTCCCCTACCAACTGGTAAGAGAGAATATTATTAATCAAATCAAACCACGATTACAGATTACAAATAATATTCCTCCCATATTCCCTTGCAACTGATACTAGCTTGCTGAAACCCTGTTCTATCGAACTCTCTAGCTCTCTAAGCACTATACTACCCTAGTACAGCCTTCTCTAGCTCTCTAGTTCCCAAACCCTGTTTCACAAGCTCAATATCCAGCNAATATTCCACCCTTTATCCCTTGCAGCTGATCCTAGCTTGCTGAAACGCCTGTTCCACTAAACTATTCTGCTCTCTAAGCACTTTACTACCCTAGCATAGCCTTCTCTAGCCTCTAGTTCCCTTGAACTCTATTTCACAAGCCTAGCAATCCAGCCACAACTTGATTACAATCATCGATTACAAGTGAATAAAAGTTACAACTCAAATTATAAGCGCTCACGTATATATATAACTATATAGAATACTAGAGCTCAAAGATATTTGCTAAGAAAGATTTGAGTTTGAGAAGATGTGTGTATATGTTTTGCAAATCAGTATGTCTTCACTTGGTTAGAGAGAAAAGCTATACACACATGTATATATATATATATTCGAATTAACAAAGATATTTAACATTATAATTTTCAACGTTCAAATTTGTTAAGATATAGATATTTAAAACTACGTATATTGAGGATAAGAAGATAACATAAACGTTTAAAATTAGCCTCAAATGAGTTTAAATATATATAGATAAGAGTTGGTTTTAGAAGATAAAGTTTAGTCAAACTCCAACTCCTATTAAATAGGAACACTAATTTGAATAATAAAATATATTTGGATAATATAAAACTGAGCTCTAATATAATATATAACCATATATATATATTAGATAAACTCGTACAAGTAAGATCCAACAAATTCTCCATTAAATTCGGACTTCCTTGCTTATCCGAACAGCTTCTGTGTTCCCAATGTCAGCTCGTTGATACAACCTGTTAACATACTGTCAGCTTGCTGAAACGCTCTGTTTTCCTGCTTTCAGCTTGCAGTCAATGTACTTAAACAATTTTATACTGATAAAACATATCAGTAAGCTAATACCTGCAAAACCATGTTAGTACATGTATAACAGCTTGCTATTTTATATCATATACATGCTTTCGGCTTGCTTACAGTGTGATCATCAAAACCTAAAGGGTTTCAAAGAAATTACTAGACAAGTTTTTATCTGAAGATTTTTCTTACAGAAGAATATAATTCAAGAAGGAAAAATCAAACTCTGTGACATTTATCTTTAAAGTTTCTGACATCATAATTTGAATTTATGTTTTACTAATTAAAGAATAAATTGGAAGAGATTGTTAGAAATGCAAACACTGATGCTGTCTGAGAATATCAACAAACAGAGTTTATGCTGACGTCATCAGAGTTTAGAAGCTGTCGACAGAGTTTACTCTATCAGAGAATACATCAAACAGAGTTTACTCAGACAAAGTTTAATCAAGACAGAGTTTAAGTCAATTAGAGATTGTAAACCGACAGAGTTTATGATCAGAGTTTTTCACAGAAGGAAACAGACAAATCAGAATTTGATTTGGATAGTGAAGGAGAAATTCAAATATAATTATATTACCTTATGGAATTTATTCTTATCATTAATTGTTTTGTATTTGGATTTGTAACCGTGTACTATATAAACACATAAATATGTTAACATTATATAAAAACACACATAATTATCATTCTTATAACCTAGCCGCTCTTAAGAACTTTGTTTTTCTTGAGAGAGTTTTGTATTCAGTTCATTCAAGTTAATACAAGACGGTTCATCTTTTATATATTTGTGTTCTTAATCGATTATTTGGTACTATTATATGCAACACCCCTTCTATAATAGTTGATTATCTGGGCAACATTATAGTTGTTTATCAAATTTAATGTTAGTCGTAAACATTTTGATTTTTCTAAAATGTTATTATATTATTTTCTAATAGAACATAACTTTTTATTGTTTATAAAAATATTAATTTTCTACTAAAATAATATACACTAAAATTCATGAACTAATTATTATGTGTTTAGTAATTTTTATTTAATTTTACAAAATATTGTGTTCTACTATTTTTATATATAAAAGAATAATGTAGAGTGTGTTATTTAAGTAATTAACTTTATAGTTTTTATCCTTTCATAAAGTTTTTGTGTTAATGTGTATAGTATAGCGGTTTGTGTGTATGTGTACAGAGGATAGTGTGTGTACATGATAGCTTGCACTTAGGTATATGATAAGTAAAGTTATTTACTTTTATCCATTCATCGCATATAAAAATTAAGGCTGATCAATGTTACTTGGTTATTCAATTAAATTAGTTCTCTGTTGAGCCAAGGGCTATATATATATATAGTCCTACTATAGTAGAAAGTGAATTAAAATAGAAAGTAAAAAGTAGACCAAACGAGGATCCAACCCAATACATCCTCACATTAATCAAATACACTCTCACACACACAATCCCTCCTAATTCTTTCCATTTTTAATTTAATTTTTACCGCTAATTGGTGAATTGTTTTCTAAATTTAACTTCAAAATATTTTATCCATCTCCCAACGATGAGTTTCCATGCCATATGTACAATATTTCGACGACTTTCATATTTCTGATGATCCACTTATGTATTTATTTAACAGAACTGATGACTTTGATTATTTTTATAATACAAATTAGTGATTGTTATAGAACAAAATAGTGATTTATCTAATATAAATCAGTGATTGCATTTCAATCTGGTAGCAGATGTTAATATTAATTTTAGGACTTTGGTGATGTGTCACCTCACGTAAGCAAGTGATGACGTGGTAGTGGGTCCCACTAGCTACCACGTGGCAGTGACATGTCAGTAGGTGATGATGTGGCAGTGTGCCCCCCGCCAAGTGACAGTGTGCCCCACTACCACGTAGCAGTGTCCCCCCACTGCCACGTGACAGTGCCACATTAACACGTAGTGACGTGATAGTGGACCCCAGTGCAACGTGGCAGTAGGGACCCATGATGGCATGGTAGAGACTATAATATAAATTATGTAAACTATGTGGCATAATGTAAAATTTAAAAATAGAATAAAAATAATGTACATTTTTAAAACTACTTTCTACTTTCTATTCTAAGCGCACTAGATCAAATGCATATATATATATGACAATAACACTTGTGTAAAAAACTTTAGTCAATAACATTGATTAACAAAATTGCTACGACCTCAGTGCTCAACGATGCAGCTTTAATAAAAATTTCTGGGTCCAACCCTTTAATAATATTTCTTTTTAAAAAAATTATTGTGCTTGTAAAATCTTAACAATTGAAAATAAATGAATAATTGTGTTCGTCTAATTCAAACAACAATTTTTTTTTGAAAATGAAAAATACTTTACTTATTAAGTAGATGGACAATGATTTTATATGGTATTGTTGTTTCTCCTAGTTCTCAAATAACGTTTTGTAAAACATGATCTGTTTTCTTCAAATAATATACAAAACAATTTATGTACTGTTGTCTAATATGCTTAAGAGAAGACATGGCAATAAACAACGGAAAACAAGGAAATCAGATCATGGACAAAAACCGATATAAATTCGAGTTTTCATTGTAATGAAATATTTAATTAAATCAAAATATATTTAATATGAAAATAAAAATCATTTAATATATTTTCTATCATCACGTCATTTTAAACAATTTTTAGTACGTATCTAGTAGTTTAGCATTACTCATTTTTCACTTCTTCCAACTCTAATTGAAAGATGAAGAGCAATTCCCTTTCCTTTCCTAGTGGGAATTTATGTCTCGGGTCCCAAATGGTAGTAAATATATGGTAAAAGACAAAAGAGTTGCCACCCATATCTTCATATCTCATCCCCAAACAGCTGCATGTTATGCAAAGAACATCTTAACCACTTGAAATTAACATTTAATGCTTTATTCCTTCTTTTACCTTACGTTACAAATACTTCGAGTAATTGGATATCAAACTTGAAGATTCAAGAAAATGATGTCCATAAACTCTTGTTCATATATATCGACAATGAAGACATTTGGTCCTTCGACACAAAGATATACAATAGTTAATTATATGCATATCAGTATCAAAATGCTCTTATGTCTTGTATTGCTTTCTTGTCATGCATGTAATGCTCGGCCGTTTGGTACTGCTCAAGTTTCTTGCAAGGTCAGAACTCGAACATATTGTCTTCTGTTTCACAGTACTCAAAATTTATGATCCCGAACTTATTCACTTATCGAAACTTATGCATGACTAATGCCGGATATTGGTTTTTTATTTTTATGCAGAAGAACGAGGATTGTTTTACGAATGAGTCACTGTTACCAGCTGCACAACCTTTCTCATCAAAAGAACTTGCGGAGGCTGAAGAAAATAGAATGCAAATATTAAAGACAACAAGCTATGTTGAAGCTGAATCTCATGTTTCGGTTTCGTATCGTGTGCCTCGTATCAAAATTGGGGAGAAGCAACCACAGTTTAACCTAGACTATGAACCACCAAGGACTCATCCACCTGTTCACAACTGAGCAAGTTCTCTGTCTCTCTATCTATATATAAGAATATATATGCTTAACCTTAACGTACTTTTAGCAAGTTCTCATTCTTAATTATAAGTATTGATTGAGAATAGAAGAGCTTAATTATAGCCTCATGAATACACATAAGGATCAAGTATAGATCATTTAAATGCTACTCAATCCCTAGATCTTTATGCATATAGGATGCCACATATATATTATTTCTCAATCATTCTCCAATATATATATCTTCATCTGGTCTTCAGTTTTCTTCATCGACTATTTTACGGTAAAAGGAAACTACAATAAATTTATATATATGTGTGATTTTGTTTAAATCAAAATTTCTTAAAATGAGAATAGTGAGAATGGGTTGATTTCTGTAGTTAGTATTGATTATTTTTATAATTGTATTAAGTTTAAAATTTCAATTTACATCAAATCGCCTATTTTTGTTAAATTTAAAATTTTCAATTTATATTAAATCATCGGTTGTAACTGAATATATCACTAATTTTTATTTTTTTCTTTTTAAATTTTTTTGATGAAACCAGGATCTCATATATATATTTGTAGTACAAAGTAACATGCATGTTGAAGATTTTTTAAGGTCAAAGAAAAACTATTAGAAACATGGGAGTTTCATGCATGAAACAGGTCAGATTGTTCACTTTTGCTTGAAATATCTTCGAATGCTAATAATGCTATTAATTTGACACTCCTCAAAGACACACTATGTCACCATGAAATATATGTATAATTACAATGGTGTGTTAAAGGCAAACATCATTCACATTGGGTTCCCATCCCCATCCCCAGATTCATATTAAAAATAATAAGTCTTCAAAATTATTTTTAAGTTTTAGTTAACTTTTAAAATTTTATTATATTCAATTCCCATCCCTATTCCCATTTTTTTTATTAATTTTTTCTCTCACTTCTCTTTATACCTCTACCTACTTTATATTATTTTATTATTTCTCACACCTCCTTTATATATAAAAGTTGTATAGAAAATGGGTTGGGGATGAATAATAAGTCCCCATATTTGGGATCTCAATTTCATGTCCTAAAAATATTCCTCAAAATGGGATTACGCTCTCAAGTGTTTTTTCAACAAAAAATCATAATCTCCTCAAGGGAAGGGTGGGGTGGGGTGGGGTGGGGTGGGGAGGGGTGGGGTGGGGTGGGGTCTTTGGTCAACCAAGGCCATGTTAACAATATATACCTGAGTAGGGAGGGATCAAATTAGAAATTTTTTTTAGTTAGGATATGAGATTATTTTTTGAAAATATATTTGAAAAACTATGATATAATAGTAACTTTTTTTTATTTTTGTAAAACTTTTATTCGAAAACACATATTCGGTGCTTTTTATTAGATCTATCCTATTCTTATACAAAGTTTTTGGCAATAACGAGACTGTTAAGAGTTTGAAAAATAGCTTTTCTTATACACCCCAGTTATCCAAATAAGTGTTTGTTCTAACTTTTTTTACGTAATTTAAGGAGGAAAAAAAGATATTTATATATATCATTTTTTAAATTTTCTTTTTTCAATAATAATTTAAGTATTATATTTTTATTCAATAAAATAAAATAAAATAAATAATATTTGCAATAAACCTCAAATTATTACGTGCACAAAATAAGAGTGATCACACTTATTTTTTGTTACGGAATAAATATATATATTCTCTTTTATAAAAATTATTTGTTAGATTTAGCAAACGGCACATGCATGACCCTGAATCAACTCGGGGCTACAAATTGAACGTGTATCAAGATTTCTTGGAGGGAAACAGCTGTGCGCTCCAAAATGCTACTCCCTCCGTCCCGGCCAAATGTTTATATTTAGTCCGGGCACGGAAACCAAAGATAGTGGGATAATATTGTTAAAATAAATGAAGTAGTTGGTGAAATAGTAATTTTATTGTTAAAATAAATGAAATAGTGGGTTCAATACTGTAAAGTGTTGAAAAAGTGGAGTGAAGTAATGGATGTAATAATGTATTTTATTGTTAAAAGATACTATTTTTAGTAATTTAAATAATTGATTGGGACGTGCCAAAGTGTAAAGAATTGATTGGTACAGAGGTAGTACTACTTTTGATATACGGAGTATAAAATATAAAAAAGTACCATAGCATGCACGCATGACGAAAATATATGTACACTCCAAACTTCAAAGTACTCATTTAATTCGTAATATTAAAATAAAAAATTCAAATAATTTACAAAACATATGAATTTAGATTTATTAAGTACATACTTTACTAAAAATGAAAATAATTTTAATCTAAAGAAAATATATTTTTTAATCCAAATACCTCGATTATATTATTGATTTGGGTAAAAATAATCCTAAGCAAATAATAAATGTAACATTTATAATTTTATTTATTAAACCTAGGATGGTCCAAAAGCTTGGGCCCTTGAAACAAACAAAGAAAATAAATTCTAGGATCAACGGGATTTATAATTCAAGGATCAATTGGATTTGTAAGTCCAGTCTACAAACTTTATTGAAGTCATAGGCCCTTAAGCTTTTGTTATTAATTAATTTTGCAATTAGTTAATAGAGGCTTTTTAAGGCCCAAAGAGCCCGTTGAGGACCCTCATCCTAAAAGGATCTAGAAACCTAGCGTGGGAAGAGTCTAATGAGAACTCTTGTTCCTGGAAGGTTACAACAACCTTACGTCACTAGGAGAATTGGTCATCAAGTCTCCTAACCCTAATCTAACTCCAAGGCCCTCGGGCGTCTAAATAAAGGGCCTAACCCCTCAATATTAGAACTACGTTTTTTGGTTTGATTTTCATCACTTGAGATACGTAGGCAACTTACGAGGGCCCAGTTTTGTCACGAAATGTAAGTGCAGCCATTAATGCTTGAAAGCTCTTACCACACACTAATTGCGTATTAATTGCATCTGATTTTGATTTGTAACATTTGGCGCCGCCTGTGGGAAACGAATAACAACCATAACAAAAATAAGAAGTACCGCGAGCACCCTCGAAGGAGAAGTCCCTACCACCGTTGTTGACACCAACGTTCCCCATGCCACGGCACGGGAACAATGAGCTATTGTTCTAACCACATCCGTTGAGGACCCTGAAGCAAGTACCCGGCGTACCGAACCCCTAAGCATCATCGTTCATCTTTCCAACCCCGATGTATCTATCCATGCATAGGTTCCTCCACTCCAGGTAATTCCACCCCTTAGTACAACTTTTATCGCTCCACCTACCTTGCAGCTTTTGTCTACTGTAATATCCGACCCTCACTATGGGCTTCCGAGAAACTACGAGCCCTCTTATGAGCAAGAGCTGCTTCCCCATTATACCTCACGACAAAGGAATCGGGATTTTTCTAGACCTTACTCTACTGATGATAAAGAGTCGTCTAACGAGGATGTTAACCACCGAAGGAGGCGACCCGGCAAGTAGCCCCTTGGAGGGAGGAGTACTCAACCCCGAGGGCCTCAAAACACTGACTCCGTAAACCTTCAGGAAAGGATACGTGCTCATAAAGCTGAAGCCCAACGATTGAGAAGAGACCTGGAAAGGGCATTAGGAAGGCGATAACGCCCCAGAGTTGAGGGGGCTGGAGGGTCAACAAGGAATGCACCTGTGATAAATTTAGATGAGCCCCCAACCAGAAGACAAGTAAGGTCAAGTCATGCTATGGCTAATCCCCAAGACTTGTTACCACTTGAAGATCCTAATGATCCAGTACCTCCCTTTATGGAGGAGATTATGAACAAAAAAATTTAAAGAAAGTGGAAGATGCCCACTATCAAGGCCTATGATGGGACTAGAGACCCGTCAAACTATGTCTCATGTTCTGAAATGCGCTGTTTTTGCAACCTGTTAACGACGCTGTCAAGTGTAGGGCGTTCTCCCAAACCCTGAGCGGTATGACACAAAGATGGTTTAGTCGTCTACCCCCAACTCTGTTGGGTCATACAAAGATCTGAGCAGGGCCTTTATTGGTCAGTTTATCAACAACAAAACTCATGAGAAGAGCTTAGCTTCGCTCATGAATATGCATTAGGGGGAGAATGAGTTCTTGAGGGATTATATGAACAGATTCACTAAAGAAGCCTTGAAGGTCCCCAATTTAGACCAGAAGGTAGCTATGATAGCCTTACAGCAAGGGACTTCAGACTAGAATTTTAGAAGATCGTTAGCCAAGAGGGCCCCCGAGAATATGAATAAGCTCCAAGAGAGAGCTGAAAAATACATCAAGGTTGAAGAGAGTATGAGAATAGCCTAAGGGTATCAAGCCTCGAACACCTGTTCTAAGAAGCGAGCCAGTGATACCGAGTATACGGTCGATGCCAAGTATGCGAAGAATGATGATGCTAATGACTCCAAGAAGAAATGAGGATCATGGTTCACCGAGTATGCCAGGCTAAACACCGCCCGAAGCCAAATATTGATGGATATTGAGAAGGACAAGGACCTTCGATGGCCGAAGTCACTAAGGACTGATCTTGAAAAGAGAAATAAGAACACTTACTGTCGGTTCCATGAAGATGTGGGACACGATGCTGATGATTGTCGTCAGTTAAAAGATGAGATCCCAAGGGCCTGTGATCAATGTAATTTACGGGGGACCAACCACTGCAGGTAACTCCCGAAATTCCAGAAAAGCTTATGCCCAAGAGGTAATGAGCATTGTAAGAGAGCCTCCTAAGAGAACAAAGACTGAGGTCTCTTTGTCCTTTGATGATTCTGACTTGGAAGGGGTGAGGTTACCCCATGATGACTCCTTGGTGATCACCCTCATCATAGGAAACTCTCATGTGAAAAGAGTCTTGGTAGACAATGGGTCATCCGTAGTCATCATGTTTTATGATGCTTTTGTGAAAATGGGATACAAATATTCGGAACTGACCGCCTCCAACATGCCTATCTATGGTTTCAATGGAGTGAAATCTCAAATTTAGGGGATTATACAACTACCTATGACTATGGGTGAAGAATCTCGACAGTCTACTCAAATGATGAATTTCCTAGTTATCAATGCAAGCACTACCTACAATGCAATCCTTGGGAGGACTGGGATGCACACCTTCAAGGAGACAACTTCTACATACCATCTGAAACTCAAATTCCCAACTAGGAATGGAGTGGGAGAAGAGAGATGAGATCAAAAAATGGCCAGAAGTTGTTACGTGGCCGCCTTGAAGCCTAATGGCACTGGGGGGAAGGTCCTCCCCATCGTAGACATAGATGTCAGAGATCAAGAAAAAAGAAGGGGGAAGCCCAAGGTGGATTTGGAGCCCACTCCCCTGGATCCTCTAGATCATGAGAAAGTGACATATGTTGGGTTTTCACTCCCCAAGGACCTGAAACAACAGCTGGTTCAGTTCTTGCAAGACAATAGAGATGTCTCTACTTGGAATGCCGCCGACATGCTAGGGGGAGACCCCAAACTCATAACGCATCAGTTGAATGTGGATCCTAAAAAGACAGCAGTCAAGCAGAAGAAAAGAAATTTTACTCCTGAAAGGCACCATTAAGTAAGAAGTGGAGAAGCTGTTGGATGCCAGGTTTATTGAAGAAATCCAGTTCCCTGAGTGGCTAGCAGACCCTGTGATGGTCAAAAAGGTCAATGAAAAGTGGATGATGTGTGTGGATTTCACAGACTTGAATGATGCTTGCCCAAAGGACTTTTTCCCCTTGCCAAGGATAGACACATTGATTGATGCCACAGCTGGGCACGAGATGCTTAGCTTCATGGATGGCTTCAGTGGCTACAACCAGAACAAAATGCACCTCGATGACATCATAAGGTATCATTCATAACTAATTTTGGTGTTTTCTATTATTTGGTTATGGCTTTTGGACATAAGAATGTAAGAGCAACATACCAGATGCTTGTAAACAAAATTTTCAAGCAATTAATTAGTAAGACCATGGAGGTTTATGTTGATGATATGTTGGTCAAAAGCCTAGACAAGGCCTAGCATGGTCCAAAAGCTTGGGCCCTTAAAAAAAATAAGGAAAATAAATCATAGGATCAACTGGATTTATAATCCAAGGATCAATTGGATTTGTAAGTCCAACCCACAAGTTCTGTTGAAGCAATAGGGCCATTAAGCATTGGTTATTAATTAATTTCGCAATTAGTTAATAGAGGCGTAGTAAAGGCCCAAGGAGCTCGTTGAGGACCCTCATCCTGGAAGGATCTAGAAACCCTAGCGTGAGAAAAGTCCAATGAAGACCCTCGTTCCTAGAAGGTTACAACAACCTTACGTCACTAGGAGACTTGACCACCAAGTCTCCTAACCATATTCTAACTTTAAGGCCCTTGTGTACCTATATAAAAGGCATAACCCCTCAACATTAAAACTATGTTTTTTGGCTTGATTCTCATCACTTGAGATACGTAGGCAGCTGATGAGGACCCGATTTAGTCACGAAACGTAAGTGCAGCCATTAAAGCTCTTACCACACACTAACTGTGTATTAATTGCATCTGATTTTGATCTTTAACAATTATAAACAACACAATAATTTTAGAAATGTGATATGCAATAATTTTTATAAATGAGAAGCATCGAACTTGAGTTGTAAGAAATTTTTTATTGTGCTCAATCAAATTTATATTATTCGTTTTTGAAATTTGACGAAATATAATGATCTGCTTAATCAATTTACACGTGGAGGAATCAGCTTATACAAAAAATTACATTTTAAGAATATAATTAGTAGGACTGACTAGTAACGTTGTTAAATAATTAAAATATTGGATCTACTTATTTTATTTTATTAATAATTTAAAAATGTATTAAGAACGTATATTTGTTATTTTATAAATCACTTATGAAATAAAGAACAAAAAATATGACTTATTACGATCTCATTACCTAGTAATGCTCTCTTTATCCCAAATGACTAGTCTATTCTCAATTTTTTTTATCGCATAATTATAATTATTAATTTGTACTTTCAATGCAAAAAAAATCCATCATTTTTTTATTTTATCATTTATAATGTAAAATTTTCTTCAATTGTATATAAAATTAATATAATAAATATAATAAACATGAAAAATGTTGTACAATTAACTTTTCTTAATACTTATTATTATTTTCAAACAGATTATGTTAAATATGACATGGAAGGAGTACTGTGCTTTTGACTTTTTAATGAAATAAAAGAGCAAACAAACAAGAAAGTGTAAGTGCTTGTTTCATATATGTTGAAATCATTTCATATGAAATTTAAATTTTAAATAAACTTGTATTCTGTAATTATATAAGAAGTGATTGACTTCATATGGGAGGTGCAAGGGGTTAAATAAATAATTTCTCATATTTTATTGACATTCAATCTTCAATGATATTTCCTACTTTTCGCATTAGTACTAATCAAACAAATTTATAAAATTATAATAAACGAATATTTAAACTTTCTAAGTATTTGAGTATCAACAAAACATCAATTAAGAATAGATTGATAAAAAAAATCGAAATTCATGCACGTACCGTTCGAATCGCCAATCCTTGTAGAGGAGACAAGAACCGGAAAATCGAATTTCGAACTTCACTTTTAAATAATGTGCATGTTCTCGAGACAGGTCTAGTTAAAAAACACGACTCCTTTAGCAGACAGGTTTCTTGATTTTAGTTCTTAGAAATGTTGCGAGTGCACTAAACTACAGTTACTACAAGTACTAAATATAAAGACAAAAATGCTTGCAAGCATTGGATCAATTTCGCTTCACTTTTTGACCAAACGATACGCACCCAAGTTGCTGGCATATCATTTTATATTTCTCCTTAATTAGGTGTGAGCAACCTGTCTTAAGCCTTAATATCTAAATAACAAAATAATTCCTCAATCCCAATGTTATATTTGACTTTTTATGGTGGTCCAGAATTAAAAATTATTTTTTTATAATTCAGAAAAGTTTAAAATATATTTTAAAATAAATTAGATATTCTTTTCGATGATATATTTTTTATAATTTTTTTCAATTATATACTAATAGCTTATATCCCTTGCGAAGTACGGGTCAATTTTTTTTAATATTTTTATTTTTTTATATAATTTTTTTTTATTTTAATTCTTATTTATTTTAATTTTAATAATAATGTTTATGTTTTTTATTTAAAAATGTATTCTGCTAAGAAGATTATTATGAGATGTATTTTAATGAGAAGATTAATAAGAGATGTGTTTTATTTAGGAATTTAATGTGAGATACATTTTAATTAGGAGAATAATGTTTAAAAATTAAATTCAATAATAACTATACAGTCCAAATACCCATCAATAAACGACTACGAGTACTAACTAGTCTAACCTTTTAATATTATGACTTTAATGATATGGTATAGCTAAATATGTAATTTTAATTAAATTTTAGTCCATTTAATTACGAAAAAGTAAAAAAAAAAACCTTAATTTAATTTGGAATGCATACTCCAACAGAGATCGAGTAAGTATTTGCTACTACTTTTAGCGTAAATGTTGAGATCCAAGTTGCGAGTACCGCACTATAGATGTTGAGATGCGAGAATGTCGTTTGACTCAACTTTAGATCTTTGTGATGACTTGGAGCATAAATAATATATACCTTTTTGAAGATAATGAAAAAATTATATAATATATATTGACTTTTAATTGAAAATTTGTAGACGATTTTAAAATATTAGAATGTGTTTGGTGGGATAAATGAATTAGGAAGAAATGAAATAAAATTTAAACTACATTTATGGGTGAATTTTAAAATTTTCATTTTTTCCCATTCCATTTCTAACAATTTAAGCAAAAACTCAAATATCTCAATTTGAGACGTAATACTCCATTCTCTCTCATATATATTTTCTTTCCGGTTCTTATCAAAAAAAAATTGCACTCACTCATTTTTTTTCTAAATCTTCCATCCTAACTATATAAATTTCCTTTATTTTTATCAATTCCATTCCATTCCATTTTATTCTCCACAACCAAACACAACATTATAGTTGTTATACAATTGTAATATCTCGTGTTTTCTTAGAATAATAAAATAGATTAATAATAATAAAGGATTAAAATTGGATAGAAATTAGAAATTAAAATTAGATTAGAATAATAGGCTCTCGAATATGGGTCAGATTTGAATCATAATAGGTTTTGCTGTAGAGTTTTATTATTATATATAGATTGAGATCTCCTCCTTCTTTTGTATTTTTTTCTAGCAGTCAAGACTAAACAGTTGTAAATCTCTCTAAATACGCATGCAACTTTTTATTCTTTTTCTTCATCTCTGTTCATAAAATTCTTAGAATTTTCCATAAACAACTCAGTCATATTGTAAAATTCTTAATAAATTCATCGAAAGTCAGAATTCATTGATTCTGGACTTTTTGGAAAGATATTTTCGTTATCTACAACTTTTGTGGTTTAAGTTTTTCGAGAAAACATCGTTTAGAGGATTAAAATGGTCAAAAATAGATCTGGAGAGATTCGGAATCATGGAGAAGTTCAACATTTGAGATGTGACGTTTTCGATTGGGTACCAAGGATTAAATATATTTTAAAATATAGTGTGAATTCTTAGTTTGCGAGGTTGAGATAAGTTTTCGATCAATCTTTCTGGTGTTTTCAAAACTATGTGCAATATTGTATATTTGATTATATAAATTTTGGGCTAAGTGATTATATTTTGAAGTGACGTGTATTACCCTATATGTGTTGTGTGTCGACAGTAATTTTGGAATTCTGATTTATATCATGGTTTGTGAAAATTTAGGACCGAGGTCACCAGATTGTAGTGACAGTTTTCTGAAAATTTAGGACCGTTATCACCGGGTTGTAGTGTTCATGGTATAAATTATGGGTAACAAGTTATTATTTTATGTGCAGTCATTGTATCGTATCGTATCGAATAAGAATAAGAAATTGTATTGAAAAGTTGTGTATAGTTATCGTATCGAAGATTCCATTTTGTTATATGTATTACTTGTTACTTGGTCCGACTAGTTGGATCGATTGATTACTTGCTGGGTTTCGTAACTCATTGTTTTAATATTTCAAGTTTAATGTAAGATGAAGCTGAAGTGCATTGGATTTCAAGGATCTTAGATTTTGAGTAGATTAGTTGTTGACTTATCATTGTTAGCTGCACTTTTGTAATAGATTTTTGTACTTTAGATTTGCTCGAATTAACAGTCCGAAAAAGGGCGGGCTGTTACAAAAATACTAATAAGATTAAGATTATATGAAAAAAATGAAAAGAGACTAGTGCGTGATTATTTCTATTATGTTGTGTATATCAACTTCCTTCTTCATAGCAAAATGGACATACAACAGCCATATTTATAGGCTGATTGCTGCCTATACTAAGGCTGTTATATATATTTTATATTATCTTGATAATCATTCATATAACACTCCCCCTTCATTATCAATGTAGAGTTTGACTGCCTCGTTAAAACATTGCAAGAAAAAACCCAGTGAGATAAAAACCATGACGAAGGAAAAAGAGTAAAGTCCCCCTTCAATAAAACAACTCATATTCTGACATCTTGATGTAACAACTTTCTCAATCTTCGCATCCCGATATTATTTCGTAGCTTTTAAAAAATTGATGTAGGCAATGATTTTGTAAGAAAATCTGCCAAATTTTCGAAGGAGCGAATTTGTTGTATATCAATGTCACCATTTTGTTGGAGCTCGTGAGTATAGAAGAATTTTGGCAAGATATGCTTTGTTCGATCTCCTTTGATGTATTCTTCATTGAGTTGTTTAATGCATGTTGAATTATCTTCAAACATAATTGTAGGACAATCTGAAATACTTGATAAGACACATGATTCTTGAATTTGTTGAATAACATATCTTAGCCATATACATTATTTGCTTGCTTCATGAATCGCTAGCAGTTCTG
Source organism: Oenanthe javanica (assembly GCA_008931105.1). NCBI lineage: Eukaryota > Viridiplantae > Streptophyta > Magnoliopsida > Apiales > Apiaceae > Oenanthe > Oenanthe javanica. The sequence continues at coordinate 27,340 of QRFB01001401.1, forward strand.
CATGATTTGATGAGGTTGCCGCCAAAGTTTGTTTTATAGAATTCTAAGAAATAGGAGTGCCACAATATATGAATACATAACTTGTTTGTGATCGTCCAAAATGAGGATCCGACATATATGTACCCAGTATCTACATATTCAATTAGTTGCGAATTTGAATCTTTTGAAAAGAATAATCCAAGATCAACCGTCCCACGAAGATATCTCAATTTATGTTTGACTCCATCCTAATGCCTTTTGGTAGGATCATAACTGAATCTTGCCAATAGATTCACAGAAAATGCAATATCAGGCCGAGTATTTTTTGCATGATATATAAGAGCACCAAGTGCACAAAGGTATGGAACTTCATGTCCAAGAATATATTCATCCATCTTTCTAGGTCGAAATGGATCTTTATCAGGTTCAAGTGACGGAACAACCATTGGCGTCATTCGTGGATGAGATTTGTCCATATAAAACTGATCAAGCACCTTTTCTGTGTAGGTTGACTGATGGACTAATATGCCTGAAGATAAGTGCTTCACCTATATACCTAAACAAAATTTTGTCTTTCCAAGATCCTTCATTTCAAACTCATTTTTTAAATAATTAGCAGCGTTAGTAATATCTTCAAAAGTACCAACAAGATTCAAATCATCCATATATACAATAACAATAACAAAACCGGTTTCTGACCTTTTAATAAACACATATCGATACACTTGGTTATTAATATACCCATCATTCAATAAATATTCACTAAGCCTGTTGTACAACATACGACCATATTATTTTAAACCATATAATGATCGTAGTAATTTAACAGAATATAAATGTCGAGACTATGTTTCATCTAACTTTAATCCTTCAGGGATTTTCATATAAATATCTCTATCAAGTGATCCATATAGGTAGGCTGTCACAACGTCAATGAGACGTGCATGTTTCATATTTTTCCATGCAAGCCATACCAATTAGAAAATGAAAGGTGACTCCATCCATAAAAAGAGAGTATGTTTTCTGGTAATGAAGTCCAAACTTTTGAGAGAATCCATGGGCTACTAGTCGGGCTTTATATCTCACAATTTCATTTCTCTCATTTTATTTTCGTACAAATACCCATTTATTCCTAACAGGGACTACACCAGCTGGAGTTTGGACGTACTGCAGGTCCAAATACATTTCTCTTGCACAAGGAGTCCAGTTCTTCCTGGATTGTAACTTTCCATTTTGGCCAATCATTTCTTTATCGATATTCTTCCATACTTTGTTATTAAGGATCAGAGTTCATCATAATATCACATGCCACAGAAAAAGCATAGACATCATCAATTTCAATACTTTCACGATCCAACAATTTGCCATTATATACATAACTTATCAAGATCTCATAATTTTCAGGTACCTTTGCTTCTATGGAAGCATGTGCCACTTCTGGGGCAATATCCTCTTCATGAGGCAATACCACTTCAGGGGTCTTTGTTATAACCACTTCTGGAGCCTGAACCTCTTCAGAGGTAATACTACTTCAAGGGTATTTTTTGGAACGCTTGTCACTTCTGGGGTATTTCTAATTAATTTCTGTTTTTGTGGTATAATGTCTTTTGGACCAACAGGTCTACCACGCTTCTAGCATGGTTTTGAGTCACCAATCAATTCTTCAAGAATTGATTTTTGTTTAGGAATTTCAACCCTCGCTGGAGCATTAACAACAGGTATATATGATTTCATAATGCGTCAAGAATCATTAAAAGCATATGGCATTTGATTAGCGATATTTTGCATACAAATAATTCTTTGAACCATAGTTTCACATTTATTAGTACGTAGAACAATAGAACTAAATTTGTCACATTCCACGACAATTCAGAATTTATTTTATGCAAAATATAATCTCTCCATAATGTAGGGAAAAAAGACTCGTCAAAATTATAGTCAGCATATCGAGCAGTAAATACATCAGCGGTTAATGGTTCAAGAAATCTTATAATAGATGGTGAATCAAAGCCAACATAAATTCCAAGTCTTGTTTGGGGTCCCATTTTTGTCCTTTGTGGTGGAACAATGAAAACATATACAACACTCTCAAAAATCTTAAAATGAGAAATATCAGGTATTTGACCAAGAACTAGTCTATGGGAGGATTATTTATGATAGCACAACTAGCCTGACTAAAAACCCAAGATTGAACAACTAGTTAAACAACTAGCCTGAATAGTTGAACAACTACTTCCCTACCGACTAACATTAAATTTTAATGCAAATAATTACATTATAAATCATTGTAGAGCCTTATTTGCAGCTTACGAGCTCTGTTGTTTCATAAGACCTTTCAATATATGCTTGGTATATATTGTGCATTGTTATTGTAATGATTTAACTTGTTTAAAATTCCTGATTTTTTCTAGAAAATGAAAAGGCCATATCATGCCATCGGATGCAGAAGTTTTTGCTAAAACTCATAAACCCAAAACTGGACGCACATAAAAGACCAATCCTGATGTGATGAAGTTCAGAATTATAAATAATATATATTACAGACAATCCTTTAAACCATATTTTATTTGCCTAGTCGATATTGAAATTAAATATATTGATAGAGGTTTAATTTGTAGGATATGATTAAAATAAACTCAAATCATCAGAAGGACCTTATGGTATTGATGAATTGCTTTCGGCTGGAGAAACAATCCATGGTCCCAGTTCGCTTATAGGCAGACATGACACCAAGTCTGTCAAAAATTCTACTCACGCTCCAGCTTGAGTTGACAAAAAGGATACAACATGATTTTGTTCAAGAATTGGAAGAGAAGCTGAACAAGAGGGTGAACGAAGAAGTAAATTCCAGGACATTTACGTTTTAAGTTATTTCTAGTACTTTATTTGTAGTACTAGTTTTAGTTTAAATTCTTGTACTTGTTTGTTGATGAATATTAAATCCGTTAGTTAATGATGTATATTGGTGAATGAAAACATGATTTGAATTGTGGTTGGTTTATTTTTGTTAGGAAATGCAATTTTTAAATGGTATATTTTCATTTTGTTACACAAAGGTGCTGCAGTAGGTACTTAGATCTGTTACCATTGAGTTTTATGTTGTAACACTTAATGGGTTGGAATAGGTAATATATGGTGTTGTAATAGATTAATTGACAATGTAAAAAAAGTGGGTCCTACCAAAAAGTGGTGCCCGCCAAAAAATGGGGCATCTAGAAAGTGGTCCTACTCAATTTGGCATTATTTTTTCAAAATTCTAACATCTGTTGTAACATAGATGTAATGTTACTTTAGGCTTACATATGTGTTAATCTAGAAAGATTATTCATGTTACTATAGGCAGGTTATCATATTACCTTTGACCCCAAAGGTAACGGTTGAGAGTCTAACATAGAAAAAATGTTACCTTAGCCCATTTTTGGCCTACGCACTACGCCATAGATGGCCTGATGCAACACTGCCATTCTGTTACATTTGACCCATTTTACGTTGCATTAGGCCTAATGCAACGCAATTTTGCCATTGCATCTGCGAGCGCTGCATTTGCTATCTAATGCAACGCTTTAGTTTTCAAATGTAATAGTAGGAAAAGTGTTGCATTAAGGCCCTAATGCAACGCTTTATTGGCCAAATGTAACAGTAGATTGCGTTGCATTAGTTTTCAAAAAAACTGATTAAATGGGGTCAAAAGGTGGGACCCACAACTGCCATGTCAGCAACTGGGCCCCAACATCCATGTCAGCAGTGCACGTCAGCAGTGCCACATCACCACTGCCACATCATCAGTGGGCCCCACTCAGCAATGACACATCAGAATTGCCACGCCAGCAATGGGCCCCACTTGTGGAGCCCACCTATCAAATGAAACACAATACTTGACTCTAATGTAACACTATTTCCTCTATTGCAACACTGTCTTTTTTCTTTAAAGTAACACTTTTTATAGTCAAATGTAACACTTTTATCTAATAATGTAACAGTAGACCTTTTAAATAATGCAACACAATGTGTGAATTTTGCAACATTAATATTAGAAGCAAATGTAACAGTAGTAAAAAAAAATTGCAATATAATATTTGTAAATATGTTATTCCCATTAAATTAAACCTGCTGACAAACCATTCAAAATCCCAACACCAATTCAGAAATGTACATCACCAAATGTATCAAAGCACAATTCTAAATTACCAAGTTTACATATTACCAAAAGAAACCACAAAGTACCAAAAGATATTACGTTGAACAAGAAGCTAAGAGGTAGCCCCACCGGTCAACGGAGTGGCATTTTCATCCTCCTCGCTTGAAAATATTGGACAGTAGTCACCAATATCAAGATTTAAACCAGGATTAGCTTCTCCTAGTTTTTTCAGCAACATTGCATTGTTCTTCTTCAGCTTTGCATCGAATTCATCTTGAATCTCTCGTCTTATCTTTTCAGTTAGATCATGCAAGTAAGGGTCTGCATTATCAGCAGTAACAGAACTGGTTGATGCCAAAGCTGGACTTTTACCGTGCCTTCCCTTGAGCCATTCTCGACCATGAGACTTGCCATTAGCAACTAGACTGTCCACATCCTCTCCTGCAGCCATCTTCTTCTTGATCTCTCCCTAAAAAAAGGTTGTGAAATATTAATCAAGTTACGACCAATTTCATACAACAAATTATAATATACATTTCAACGAAGAACTTTACAGATTTTGTTACTAATACTCACTATATACAAATGTAAAATTACTTACCATCCTTTTTTCAATTTCAACTACATTGGTCTTGTATTTTCGACCTTTTTCTCGCTCACGAGATTTGAAATAAACCTCAGCATCTGATGGCGATGCAGGGTTAGGGTTTCCCTTTTTCTGTTATAATAAAAAAGAATTTTGTTATGCAGGCTCTATGTTAGCATTCAATAAAAGTCATACAATTATTTTATATATAAATATATGAATTTCTCAGAATAAATCATGTAATTATTAATTATTTAGTATTGAACCAACTAAATGCTAAAGTGTGTGGGGGTGTGGGGGTGTGTTAGTTACTAAAAGAAAGACACGTACCAACTTATCTCTGACTTGTGCCATACTTTTTGGGCCTAGAGCGTCGAATCCAGAATTTACCTGCATATAATATATAAGATCCCAAGTATACATTATGAGTTGAAAGCTACTTATGAATATTACAAGTATTGTGTGATCTGAGTCTAGTCCCTTGAAAATAGGGAAGAAAGTATGTTACTAAATGTATGTGCATCAGCATTTCTCTACCAATAGATAAATGCATGTAGAAAAGGAACATGAAATTTATGTTAAAAGGATATTGTACCGAATGCAGCTAACTGAGACGAGTAGGAGGAACAGATTTTTGGCACTGTGAAAACTCCAAAAAAGCCTGCAACCAAATTGGCAACAGTATATAGTAGTAATAAGAAAAGGAATGTACATATATTTTTAAAGTTTCTTCCTTGTCAGCCACATTATAAACTAGAAAATAAACTCAAGGAAAATAAACTTGATAAATATGCAGGGAACTCCGGAATCACTCACTCATACTTCGTCATGAAACATCAGTACACTGAATGCAACATGAACACTGGATACTCTAAATCTCTAACTGAATGATATTTTAGTCTTCTTTTTCTTCTAATTTTAACCCATAATTGATAATTCTCTTTTATTAGTAGGAAATTCCAAAATTTAAAGGAAAAGGAAATCTGCTTGCACATTTGAAAGGTTGCAAAAACTTTTTTTTTCAATATAGATAATACTAACATATCTGAGACCTAAAAGACTAACCATTGCTGCTTATTGCTTATCATTTCAACTTAACTTACCTAATTTGGCCATCTTCCATATCGTTATGGAGCTTCTGCACCTTGCCAAAACAAATAACAGCACTGCTAACTGCCATCCAAAGAAGAATCGTCGGGATTTGGTAAAACAATGCAAGTGTTAATATGCGATATGCCAACCAAGGCTATCAACAAATTCCTCTAAAATGTCAATTTTTTGTAAGACAGTAACAATAATAATAGTGGTATACAAATTGTGTTAGTTTTGTGCGACCTTGTTCAAATGATTAAAGAATAATTACTATACCTTCATTGTAGTAGCAGGATCACCGGAGAAGAGAGCTCTGATTTTTGAAAGGAACTCATTGCTGTAAGGGAGTATCAATTTTAATACCCAAACTGCTTCTTCTTCCCCAACTACATATTCTTGACTTGTATCATCTACATATAAAGCTCCCCTGTTTTATCACAAGTATGCATTTAAATCTTCACTTAATAAAATACATACCACTCATCCACACATACATAAGTTAAAATTTCTAGTAACATACCTGTGAAGAATGGATCTGAAGAGGAAAATTGCAGCAAGATAAACCAGACCCACATAAGAAAGTACATAAATTAAGTTGTAATTGCCATTAAAAATAGAATTTAGTTATGTGCTTTCACTTTTCCTTGAAAACAGTAAATATCTAGTAAGAACAGAAATCGAATATCGCTTCTGGATTGGAGATTTCTAACCTGATATTCATATCCGTAGTATATTTCCCAATGCATAAAAAAAGAAGAGTAACAGGTCATATAGCAGGGAACAAAACCTACCAAAACTCTGCAGTTTGCTATGTTTGTTAGGCACTGTCTTCAATTCATTTACACATGGAACTAAACATGACCAAACTATTAAGAAACATCCAAACTTGGAACATTTTTAAATGTTGAACATACAGATTTTCATTAGAATACAAATAACGAAAGTAAATCAATAGAAAAAGTTAGTTGGTTTAGTTCTTGTCGGTTTTGGAACAATTCTTGGTTTGTTTACTACAGCAGAAGGTTTCCTCTTCACAATTTGTGAAATGGGAATCGATTTCACAGCGCTATTCTGAATTTTATCACCTTCATTAATAATCTTGTCGGCCTTCTGTTCTTGTATGCTAATTTTCTTAACATCAAAGTCCTTCGTCTCCGATTTTATCACATCATCATTACCATCTTCCTCCTCACCATACTCATTCTCATCGTCCACCTGCACATTAGGCGGCNTTTACTTGGAACAATTCTTGGTTTGTTTACTACAGCAGAAGGTTTCCTCTTCACAATTTGTGAAATGGGAATCGATTTCACAGTGCTATTCTGAATTTTATCACCTTCATTAATAATCTTGTCGGCCTTCTGTTCTTGTATGCTAATTTTCTTAACATCAAAGTCCTTCGTCTCCGATTTTATCACATCATCATTACCATCTTCCTCCTCACCATACTCATTCTCATCGTCCACCTGCACATTAGGCGGCAATTTACCTTGACTTAAATTACTTAAATTGCTAGTAACTTGTGTTAGATTGTACATACAACACATAATACGAGCAAAATACGAAACATATTACAAACAAAAAAAAAAAGAAATAAACTGAGATAATATAGATGACACAAAATACGAAATACGAAATACACACAACATAAAACTAAAACCAAATGTGAGCCCCCGTTACCTTAATTCAAAGCTCCAATTCAAAACCCCTAATTTTTGCAAACCCTAACTTTTAATTACCTACAAATTGGAAAATAACAAGCAAAAAACAGAGTTAATTAGAGAAAAAAACAAGAGATAAACGGAGATATGTCAGAAACTGATAAACAGAGTTAGCTAGAGAAGCAATTTAAGTTTAATAACAAGTGGGATTGGATGCTACTAGCCCTAACAAGAGATAAAAATGACAGGGGATGAACACTTAATGTTATGTTCGAGTATATGAACACTTACGATTAGAGATGAGAGATGGGAGACAGGTGGGTTTGGAAGAGATCGATGAGATGGGAGAGACGGATGTTTAGCTGAGTTTGGAAAGGGGGGAAAAATGCCGCTCTTTTCTCAACAAGTAAACAAGTACCGAGCTTTTATTTTATATTCTGATAAATTCACATTATAAATATTTCATTTCCATAAAATGTAATATAATTTTTTAAAAATTTTGCTTTATAATTATTTTAAAATTTTGAAAAATTTTAAAAAATAAAAAATTAATTTAGATGTATAAATTTATAAAATTTGTAGTCAACTATTGATTTGACTTGTACTACTAACTAGTACTTTATCCCAGATTGTTGTCTCTATTTTTTTAGAAATACTTATCGACGATCCAACCGTACGGATGTTAATATATATCTAATATAGTGATATTCCCAAAATTTTAAAAAATAAAAAATTATTTTAGGTGGTACATTTTGTAGTCAACTATTGATTTGACTTGTACTACTAACTAGTACTTTATCCCAGATTGTTGTCTCTATTTTTTTAGAAATACTTATCGACGATCCAACCGTACGGATGTTAATATATATCTAATATAGTGATATTCCCAAAATTTTAAAAAATAAAAAATTATTTTAGATGGTACATTTTGTAGTCAACTATTGATTTGACTTGTACTACTAACTAGTACTTTATCCCAGATTGTTGTCTCTATTTTTTTAGAAATACTTATCGACGATCCAACCGTACGGATGGTAATATATATCTAATATATTGATATTCCCAAAATTTTAAAAAATAAAAAATTAATTTAGATGGTACATTTTGTAGTCAACACCTGATTAGACTTGTACTACTAACTAGTACTTTATCCCAGATTGTTGTCTCTATTTTTTTAGAAATACTTATCGACGATCCAACCGTACGGATGTTAATATATATCTAATATAGTGATATTCCCAAAATTTTAAAAAATAAAAAATTATTTTAGATGGTACATTTTGTAGTCAACTATTAATTTGACTTGTACTACTAACTAGTACTTTATCCCAGATTGTTGTCTCTATTTTTCTAGAAATACTTATCGACGATCCAACCGTACGGATGTTAATATATATCTAATATAGTGATATTCCCAAAATTTTAAAAAATAAAAAATTATTTTAGATGGAACATTTTGTAATCAACTATTAATTTGACTTGTACTAATAACTCAAATGCAACACCAAGTGCAAATGCAACACTGAAGGACCAAATGCAACGCTTTCTTGCCACGTCAGCAAAATGTGGGCCCCAAATGTGGGCCCCACACGTGGGTCCCACACATAACACGTCAGCAGAAGTGGGTCCCACATGCTGACGTCATCACTGCCCCGTCAGCAAAATGTGGGTCCCTCAAAAACTCAAATGCAACACCAAGCGCAAATGCAACACTGAAGGACCAAATGCAACGTTTTAGTGCCACATCAGCAGTGCCACGTTAGTAAAATGTGGGTCCCACACGTGGGCCCCACACATGACACGTCAGCACAGGTGGGTCCACCTGCCACGTCAGCAGTGATACGTCAGCAAATGTGGATCCCACACGTAGGTCCCACATGCCACATCATCATTTTTTGTCCTAATTGCTCACCAAATGCAACGCTTTTTCCCCTAGTGTTGCAAGGTGCAACACTACAATTGAACTGCAACACAACTTTCTAATATAATGCAACGCTTTGTTTGTAGTATTGCAGTTGCTCAAAAAAAGTAGGCTAATGTAACGGAAAATGAGTGTTGCATTCTAAAAGTATTGCATTAGGCCGTTTATGTCGTAGTGACGGTAACAAAAATGGGTCTAAGGTAACAATTTTCTATGTTACAACTGGCCATCTATGGCTTAGTGTCATACCTGATACCTATAATTCATGAACCAAATGACCCCCTTTAATGGGATGATCAAGGAATTGAGCTCGTAATTTGATTATTTTGGCAAATAAATTTGCAAAAGCGATATTTCGGGTTGAAAGTAGACAAAAATGTGACCACTTAGTTGAAGTATCAATTAAGACATTGAAGTATTTAAAAGACTGGAAGATGGATGAATAGGGCCACCAATATCTCCTTGAATCCTTTCTAAGAAATTTGGAGACTCAGTTTGAAGTTTGACAGGAGAAGGTTGAATAATCAGTTTTTCTAAGGAGCATGCCGAACAAGAAAGTTCATTATGTGGTATGATCTTTATATATCTAAGAGGATGCCCCGTAAAATTTTCTATAATACGACGCATCATAATCATTCCTGGATGACCAAGTCTTTCATGCTAAAGGGTAAAAGATTTTCGTTCTATGATTTTAGGTATGATGGTTATATTGGATTCAATAGTTCTAATCTTTGTAATGTATAATCCGGAAGAGACTGAGAGTAACTTCTCTAAGATTTTCTTATAGCCTGAGCTAGTTGAAGTGATGAGAAGATATTCCTTTTTATTTTCACTAGTAGTCTCAACATGAAAATCATTTAGACGAATATCCCTAAAACTCAGAAGGTTTCTAGTTGATTTTCTAGAATACAGAGCCTTTTTTTATGTGAATTTGTGTTTCATTTGGTAGAATAAAACTAGCCTCCCCAAAACCTTTTATTATATTTGATGTACCTGAAACCGTCGAAACTTGTGAATTAGTGTTAGTCAACTGCGAGAAATATTTCCGACTTTGTAGAATTGTTTGAGTAGTCATGCAATCAATAACGCATATATCTCCCATACTACACTGTATATTTAAATGCAAAGAATATTTTTATTAAAACAAAATACATACATAAAATAGAAACATAAAAATTATTACAAATACATGAAAATTAATTATCTAGGTCGTAATAAAGTTTAGCACTCGTGTCTGTTATATTTAAGGATTCTTCATTTCCAATTGCATCATTAACAAAGTTGATCTCCGCCATTTTTCCTTTAGGTCTTTTACATGATTGATACAGGTCATGAACAATATGTTTTGTTGTTTAGCAAGTACGAGCCCAATGCCCTTCAGCCCCACATCTATGACAAATGTCTCTAGCATCTTATTCTTGTGGGGCTTTCTTTTATTTGACACTTCAGGTTGCCATTTTTGGGTCCTACAGTTGTTGTAGCCATCACGCTGCCACTTCAGGTTGCCATAATTATATTGATTTTGAAACCAACCATGGAAATATCTATTTCCCAATTACACAAGTAGAAGCGGGTTGAATACTTGTGTGCTCTTTTTGCCTGTTTTAAAATCAACCTTGAAAGATAATAACTTCGAATGATTAATAAAGAACAAATACAAAGACATGAATAAATATTGTTTGTATTATTTATGTATGAATACAAACTCTCCTAAGGTGTACACAAACCCTAGTAGTTTCTCTATATTTTCATAACAACTCTCTCTATCTTTATACTCTCACAAAACTTCCACTTTAATATTAGGTTACATAGAATGTTTATATAGAGAACTGCCTATCAACTAATAACAGAAAATAAAATTACAGTAGGAATAAAATTCCTAATTATTAGTTGACAGTTTCTTTCTGAAATTTCTTTTCCATCCCATACCATATCTGCAATATAATTGTCTTTATCTTCGAAACTATACCTTTCTGTTGATCACCTTCTAAATATAGCTTCAGCTTTATAGGCTCTGAAAATCTCCGAACTCTGATAATCTACAGTCTCTGACAGACTATAGATGCCGATAGTCTATAAACCCCGATTGACTTCCAGACTCTGATTTGCATCCAGACTCTGATTTCAATTTCTTTTGAAAATCTTCTAAGTATAACTGACATCTATAAATAAATGTTGACTGTCTAGACCCTGATTATAGAAAACTTCAGAGACTAGACAAACTTGTTACAGATAAACTATGCTAGACTCTATTCTAGTATTTTGTACATCATCAAATGAATATATTCCTAACAATCTCCCCCTATTTATGCTTTATAAAATGTAAGCATAAATCAAGGTTTGATGATGTCAAAATAAAGAATGAAATAATTAATCTAGAACAGTATAAAAATTTATAAGGAATAAAGAATTAATTATCAATTTATCTTCTCAAAAGCTATGTTGTTTCTCAGAAATGGCTTCAAAATATTCTCCTCCACAATAGCTAGAGATTCACCAAAAACTTCTTTAATTTGATCATCTCTTCATTTTCACATTTGATTTGACAATAACCTACTCTTAGATTATTTGCACTGCATTCTTGTTCTTTTAAGTCTTTAAGCATCAAAACATTAATCTTCTCTTCCTTATGTTGAAACCCAAAGTAGTGAACCACACCTTTTTGAAATTTAATCTCTTTTACTTCAAGAGGTATGTCTTGATCCTTCCCTTTAGTATCCACATATTTCAGAGAAAATTTGACCATCTTCTTATTTTCCTGTCTGTGCAGAGTCATCTTTCTATCAATCTCTATGAACCATTTATTGGTCACTTCTTTCCTACTCTTATCACCTCAATTGCTATTGACAGAAGAAATCTGATATATTGCAACTCCTTAGCCTTCTTGAAGAATACAAATTTTTTTTGACTTATATCAGCATTTCAATTCAACCCTGTCCTCATGGCAACTTTCTTTCAAAAATATTGAAGACAATTTGAGTAGACACCACTTTGTTAAAGTGTTTTTGAGTGATCCTTTCAATTTGACTATCTGTAAGAGACTTTGGATCAGCTACTAGAGCAGTAGACTTGTCAATGTCAGATTGTTTTCCCAGTTACACAAGTAGAATGGGGATTGAATACTTGTGTGCTTTTTCTGCCTGATTAAAATTAACTTAATATGAATTAAAGATTTGAATTAAGAACAAAGATCAAATACAAGAATATGAATGAATAATGTTTGTATTATTGATGAGTAAATACAAACTCTCTTAGGGTGTACACAAACCCTAGCAGCTTCTCTGTATTTCTCACAACAACTTTCTCTATGTCTATGCTCTCACAAAACTTCGACTTTAATCACACACCTACAATTAGGTTACATAGAGTCTTTATATAGAGAGCTGCCTATCAACTAATAATAGAAAATCAAATTACAATAGGAATAGAATTCCTAATTATTAGTTAACAGTTTCCTTCTGAAATTCTCTTTCCTTCCCATAGCATGTCCGCAATATAATTGTCTTTATCTTCGAAGACTTTCCATTCATGTGATCATCTTCCAAATTTAGTTTCAACTTTATAGACTCTGAAATCTTCAGACTCTGATAAACTATAGACTCTGATAGTCTATAGACTCTGACAGACTATAGACTCCGATAGTCTATAGACCCTGATCACCTTCCAAACTCCGATCTTCATCCAGGCTCTGGTTTCACTTTCTACAGAAAATCTTCCAAGTACAAGTCACAAGAATGTTGACTATTTAGACTCTGATTATAAAATTTCAGAGACTAGAAAGACTTATTACAAATAGACTATGCTAGACCCTGTTCTAGTATTTTGTACATCATCAAATGAATATATTTTTAACAATCTTCCCTATTTATGCTATATAAAATGTAAGCATAAATCAAGGTTAGATGATGTCAAAAATAAAGAATGAAACAATTAATCTAGAACAGTATAAAAATTTATAAGGAAAAAGAATTACATCTCACTTGATCTTCTCAAAGGATGAATTGTTCTTCATAAAAGACTTCAGCATATTCTCCTCCACAATAGCAAGGGCTTCACCAACATAGTTCTTCAGTTTCTTCATTAGAATATTTAATTTGAAAATAAGTTGCTCTTAGATCATTTGCACTGCATTCTTGTTCTTTTAAATCTTTCAACATCAGAACACTAACTTTCTCATTCATAGGTTGAAACCCAAAGTAGTGACCCACACCTTCTTGAAATTTGATTTGCTTTTCTTCCAATGGCATGTCTTGATCATTCCCTTTAGCATCGACATTTTTTAAAGAAAATTTGCCCATTTATTTATTTGTTGTCTATGCAGATTCAGCTTCCTTTCAATCTCCTTAAACCATTTGTGTGTGACAGCCTCTTTTCTTTTATTCACTTCATAAGCAATTTACAAGAGAAATCTAATATACTGTAATTCCTCAGCCTATTTGAAGAAGATGAAGTTTGATTGACTAATCCATCTAATAGATCCTCCTTCTAAAAAGTATATAAACATATCATTTTTAACCTTTTTTGTACCTACCCGACCTCCTCGCATCATTCTTTCAAAAACATTATAAACAATTTGAGCATATACCACTTTGTTTAAGTGTTTTTGTGTAATCTTCTCAAACTGCCTATATGTCAAGGATTGAGCATCCCTGGTTAGAGTAGTTGTTCTATCAATATCAGATTCTTCAAAACCTCCAAGTCATATTTTCTTTTTAACTCTTAGCTACATATTTGGTTGACTACATTGCCAGTATGTAGGTTCTTGAATTTTATCAGAGTCTGATTTCTTTCTTTATTTATCAGAGTCTGGCTTAGACTCTGATTTCCCATGTCTAGTCCCAGACTGGTGTGTTTGAGTTTTTGCTAATACAACCATTATAGACTACTTTTGTTGCACACCACCAGGACCCCTAGAACCATGAGAACTATCTTCAGCTTCATCATCATCACCATCTCTCCTCCTTTTAACTCCATTTTGTTTAGCATCCTTGCATACATTATCCTTATTTATCCTGAAAGAACCAACTATCATCTCCCCTTTTTGACATCATCACCACCTGTGACAGTCAAGAGAATCTGTTTAAGAACTGATGAGATGTTGGCCTGTGCAGCAATGACTGAATCAACCTTTATGGTTAAATAAGAAACTTTTGTTTGGAGTGTGGCTTTATTGGTAGTGATAACAACAATATCATCTTTGAAAGTGACTTCTTTGGATATTTGAAGGGAATGAATTATGTCAAATTGAGTTTTGAGTAGAGAAGTAAGTAGTATTATCAACACAAGTAAGTTTTTTTTGAATGTGAGAGATGTCCTTGACCACACCAGCCAATTGCGCAGTGACATTCTCTGTCTTAGCCTCAATATATGCTTTTATAGCTTTGTCTTCTTCAATGAAGGAGGCATCAGCATCCTAATCAAGATAATGTCCATTTTCTTTCAAAAAGGACTTCTTTTGAAATGCTTGAAGTCTCTCAGACTGGTGGATGGCCAAGATACACTCAAAAGTAGCTTTATCACCAATGCCTTTGAGTCTTGCTGATTCCCAAGATTGAGAAAAAAACTTATCAAAATAAATGAAAGATGGAGTAATTGTACCATCATCCTCAGAAGTGCAATCATCCACTATATCAACATCAATAGGCTCAATCTTTGTAATTGGAGGTGTAGACTCTGATAGTTGAGTAGACTCTGAAACTGCATAAGGGTCTATAGACCCTGACTCCTCCTTAGAGTGATCAGACTCTGTAAACTCTGGAAGCCTAGCCTAGATAGACATAATAAGTATTGATGAATCTGACTTCAACTTTGCAATCTCAGGTTGAATGTTAGGTATAGCCACCAAAGCCTCCATGACACCAATCTGCTCTCATTGCTAGAGAATCCACTAACTATTGTTGTGGTCTCTGTGTGAATGACTTTTGAGCAGCTGGAGCCTCCTTCTTCTTTCCTATCTGCAAGATTAAGAAAAATGAATTTTCATCCATCCCCTACTTCAACTTATTGGACCAACTTTTGGGAAATTCTTGATCCCAATAAGTAAAGCTAAGTTTAGGATACCCTAGTCTCTCATTCTCATAGTGGGGTTGAACACCCACTTTCTCAATCTCACTCAGGCTCTCTACAGCCTTTGCTACCTCTCCTTTTGCCTAGACCAGTGTCAGCCTCTCATTTATTTTTTCACTCAATTTGGAGGGTGCATTCAAAGATCCTACAGAAGACGGTGTGAGAGAAGTAAGAGATGCTTCAATACCTGAACCACCTTGTTGGAGGGGAACCCCTTCAATTGTCTAAAGGTTAGGGATTTCTACCAAGGGGTGAGCAGCAACAGACTCTGAACCCTTACTAGCTTCTTCTTTCTTTTCAAAGTCTGTTGGCTCCAGTATTCCAGTCTCAGGGTCTACTCTAGACTCTGACTACTTCAGTATGATTTCATTATAAGCTAGATTCTGAATGTCACCATCTTTGACTGTTAGTGCATGAGACTCCCCCTCAAGGTGGGTAGACTCTGATAGAATAGATTGTGGAATTTCTTCATGAGCATCCATCAGAGTATGTCCTCCCATATTATTGGGGTTCTCATCAGTATATTGCTCCTCTGCCCCACTATCACCTAACCTCTGACTAGGTGATTCTTGTGTGGGTGAGGCAGACTGAGCATCTTTTTCACTAGTCACCACTGGTGCACTAGTCCCATCCTCCAACTTCCATTCAGCACTTGATACCTCTTGTGGTTCCATCATAGTTAATGCATCCAAGTTGTCATTGAGAAAGGTCCTGGCATGGATTGCAATCATGGCCTGGAAATAAGTCATGTGAAAGGAATCCTGGAGTTCCTTTGCAATTTTCTGATAATAAGAGCCCTTGATTTGATCCAATCTACTCTCATAGGTTGGATATATATATTTGTTGGCCACCTTCCCTACATTATGGACAAGATAATTAACCACCTTCCTTGGAAGAGGTTGGATAGTAGAAATCCAAATAATGATTGTCCTCTAGGTAATCCCTTTATCCCAAATTGCTTCATAATCAAAGACTAGTTGCTTAACCTCAGTCTCTAACTCAGCAACAGACTTTGATTCTCTCCTTTTATGGACTATGATCTTCTTAGATTTTGGTTTTTCAGAGTATGGCACACCAAGTGCTTTTAAAACTGCATTAGTCATGCCTTCTATGAGCCCAGCTGCTTTATTTTATAATTAAGAGTTGAAGAGGTAGCTGTAGAGATTGTGACTGCATCATGTGCAGAAAAATTTAGCTCTACCTCCATTCTATTCTTTAGGGCCTCATAAGTTGAAATAAGATCCAAGACTTATTTCTGTGTCTTGTAGATAGTAAGATCTTCTAGTGATTCTGCCAAGGGATATAGGAACAACATCACCTCATCAGATGGAATGATAATTGAGTCAATGAGACATGAGGCTACTTCATTTGGCATTCCTTCCCAAAATGTGTCATAATCAGAGTCTGAAGGCAGTCTAAACTCTGACTCAATATTAGACTCTGGTTCAGGAGATATTTGCATTTCAGAGTCTGGCTCTGAAGGAGCCTGGGAAGCATCTGTTTCCTGCAAAACAGGTCATGAATAATAATAGGCTTGTGTGTGGGTACAGAATAAGCCTTCCTCAACCTATTGTACTTCTGAGCAAAAGATTTCTCAAGAGACTCAATGTGAGAATCCTAAGATGCATCCCTAGGTTTTTCAGATACAGTAGCCTTTGTAGAGTCTACAGTCTTGGATTTTAGGCTAGAATCAGGTGCATCATGACCTTCTTTTAGCAAAAAGAGCCCTTCAACAACCTGTTTCTTTAGGGGGTTGAGCTCTTCATCTCCTCCTCTTTACAACTGGTGCCTATTGAGAGACTCCAGAGGTTGGTTTCCTGGTTTTAGGGTTTTTAGATTGTTTAGTAGAAAGGGATTTGGCTACTTGGGTAGGTGCAGGGGAACTCTCCAGTACTTTTTCCTGCACTATTTCACCATAAAAGAAAGAAGCATTGTAGATAGCAGGTTTGTAGGTAGAGAGTTTTACCTGCATTACCTGTGGGTGAACCATGGCAGGTAAACTCTTTTTCTTCTCATCAATTCTCTTAATATTAGAGAATATCCTCCTTTGTTACTTGTATGCCCGCACACAACAATCATCTACAAGCTTGGCAGATATATTAGGAATGAAGTGTTTAAGGAGAAACATACGGAATCTATGATAATAGACCTTCTTCCTCCCCTCCCGCACATTATCAATTTTGCTCCCATTTGATTGAGCAATATATCACCAATGTTGATCACTTTATCAAATAGGAGACTGTGACCAATTTGATAAGTGATAGCAGTAATAGCATCAAAGCCACTACATTTACCAGTAAAACACTTAGCAATTTAATCAAAGAAAAAAGACCATTCTTTTCTCATATAAGGCCTAGTTAAATTACTCATGTTTTCTTTTCTCAGAATCAGAAACAGTTTCATCAAACAGTTGTTTAACAGACAACTTCAACACAGAGTTGAGCACATCAGCAGTTACATCAAAAGTAGTGGAGCCAAAAGTGAACATAATTTTACCTGATTGATCCTGAGAGTGATCAACTACCTTAACTGAGCTCCATGCCTAAGAAACATCATCCATGTGAATAACAGGAGATGGTTTGAGAATGTAACTGAGTTCACTCTGCTCCAAGAAATCCATTACTGGATAATAGTCGGCATCAACACCCTTCTTGTCGCCTAGGGTTGCAACATGATTCGTGGTCATGAATTCAAAATCCCCAAAAGTGAATGCAATTTCCTTGGGTCCCCTCATAACAGTTGAAATAGAAGCCGTTGAAGTAATTTATGTGGAAGAGATAAAAGTGCTTGAGAAAACTAGTTAGGGTTCTTGAAAAGCTCTGTGAGTATTTTTTCCTTAGAAAATAATTGCAATAAACAAGTGAGTAAATTGTATGTAAAAATTCAATTTTGTTCGAAGTGCATACAATACACACGAGTCTACAGCCTGTAACTAGTAAAAAGTAACTATTACCGCCTATTTCAAGTCATTTAAATTAGTTAAACGTAATCAGAGTCTATAGGCATGAATTCTAACCGTTTCAGAGTCTAGGTGCTATTAGTCTCAGAGTCTACAGACTCTCAGAGACTACATATTCGCAGAGTCTACAGACTCGTCAGAGTCTAGGAGTTAGACTCGTCAGAGTCTAGGAGTTGGACTCTATCAAGATAAATTACCTCCGAAATTTTCCAATAACAAATTACAGTTTATTAAATCAGGGACTATAATTGAAGGGCATACCTTGTTTCTTGTTATGATTGATCACTTACATATTTAACATACCTAATTCACCTACCAGCCTGAGAAAGGTAGACTTATCAAGTGGTTTTGTTAAAATGTCTGCAATCTGTTTGACAGTTGGAACATAATGAAGTGCCACAGTACCATTTTCAACATGTTCTCTAATAAAATGATACGTGACATCAATGTGCTTTTTTCTAGAATGTTGGACTGAATTCTCTTCAATTTAATAGCACTAGTGTTATCACAATACATAGGAATATTTGAGAATGTTAGTCTATAAACAATAACTGATTTATCATCTTGAATGCTCTACAATGATGTATGTATGATTCTTGTTCACATGTCCTTCTAGATTCATGTGCTGTATATTGTATTATTTGACTGTCTTTGTTTCTTAGTTGAGTTATCGATATCACTATTATATATTACGTTACATTATGCTTTACAATCTCCCTCTATTTGGTTGTTAGAGTTCGACAAGCAAATCCTATGAGTGGATAACTCAACTGATACTAACAAGAAAAAGTAAAGTGCAGAAAGACATGAAATAATATTAATTACATTCTGGATTGGATTATACATTTCTAGATTTCTTTACAAGTACTAGAGAAGTTTGTTCCTCTAGCTTGAACATAAATTTCTTTGATTTTTTGCTTGCTTGACTTGTATCTAACTTCTTCTTTGATCTTGTCTCGGAGTAATATTGCCTCAGCTCTTCTTCCTTTTCTTCTAATCTTGCTTTTACCAAATCCCACGCTTCAACTTCAAAAGTGTTGACAGGAGGTAGATCTTCTAATTTATTCAAAACTTCTGTGAGAAATGCAGTTGAATTTGTCTTTGAGATAGACTCGAAGGCCAGTGATTGTCTTTTTGAAAACACGAACACCGTTATTCTTTTTGGAAAGCCTTTCACTCTGCTAGTGTCATGCATAGACTCTTCTGCTAATTTCTCCACCAGAACATCTTGTATGATCCTCAAAGCCTTCTTATCTGATTTGACAGTGGATCTCTTTACCCTAGAAAAGACTATTCTGATGATGTCATAATTGTTCCTTTTCAGCTTTGAAAGTTTCTTTCTTTTCTCCACTCCATCTTTCTTGTACAAGAAGTACTTTGTTCCATTTGGTTCAGTTTGGATGCAAGGTTCATAATCCTTAATGGTTTCAAGTTCTTTAGTGTCATCCTCCTTTCTAACATACACTGGATCCTGATAGTATCTGGTTGTCTCCATAAGATATCTTCATGATGTTTTGATAACTCTGTTTAGCCTGAATGCATAGATTAACTTAGCAACCTTAAGTTCTTCTTCAGTTCTGTTCTTCTTGCTTCTAAGTCTTCCCTCTACATACTGCATAAACATCACTTGGCTTGACTCCAGACCTTCATCAGACAAAGTTAGATTGTGTAGAGTTGTTGCTTTATAGGACTTGACTACTAGAGGCCTCTCAAATGCTTCGACACCGATATCAATAATCTTCTTTTCAATTAGATTTCTCAATATCTCATTCGACTTGTATCCCCCAAAGATGACTTTCCTTTTTAGCACATACAACTCTACTATATTCATTTTCTCGAAGTTTTTTGTCGACAAGATTCTCGATCCCAGTGTTGTTGAATTAATATACATCTTCCAACCGGATTTGAATGCACTGACTAACACACTTGTTAATTATTCTGATAGAGCAACATAGAACTCATGAATAACTTGAAATTTTCCCCTTATGGTTCTAAACAGGTCAAGGACTTCTCTGTCTTTCTTCTGGCTTAGAGTTAGTTCTTTCTTCTCGAACAGACTCCTTCATCCCATTTAGGACCAACTTTAGTTTCAATGTCCTTGATTCTATTTCTTCTTTCCATTGCATGTTGAACTCTTTTCCACTTTCTTTTCATTAAGTCCTGAGCTGGGCTACATCTTGAGTAAAAACTTCATCCACACCAACTAGAAGACAGTCATTATCAAATGCATACTCCTCAGCAAATTCCTCTTCGACATCAATACATGCAACATTTGTGGTCTCATCTATCTTATTTCAGTAGGAATATCCATTGGCACATAGGGTTCAAATATTTCACTTTCCTCCAGTCGCCTTGTTCCAGGCCTGTTGAAGAAATCCATCTCCCCCAGAGCTGTATATTCCATTATCATTTTAGCTCCAACTTTTTCTTGCTCTCTTCTCTCCCCCTCAGTTGGGTTATCCTCCCTTTTGTCCAGAGTTTTATGAGCTATAGAAGTTGATTGAGTAGTAGGAGTTTTCTGAGCCAGCAGTTGTTGTACTAAATTTTTCAGATCTTTCATGTCATTCCTCTGCTGCTCTTGCACTTCCAAGATCTTTCTTAAAGAATAGTGAATTTCAGTGACTTGGGCCTCCAGATTTAGAATCCTTTGGTTGTGCGCTGTGTGTGCATTGTGTGGGGTGTTTATTTGGTCAGTGGGTGTCTCACTGCTCATTGTTACTATTTGTTCACGTCCCTCAATACTCACACTCGGCTTATCAAGGTCAAGGAAATGAAGATCACTTAGGTTGACTGTATCACTCATCTCGTTGAAAGCATCCTGATCTTCTGTACCTTACTGTAAATCCATATCCCTTCTACGGGTAGGTTGCCTCTCCACCTGACCGCTTCGGATGGGGAGAACTCCTTTTCAGGAACTGGGGGAATTAGACCCAGTGTGGTCACCACTATGGATTCTGTAATGATTGGCAGAGTTGAAGAATCCGTGATGCCAGCTGAATCTATTGAAAGCCTTACCTGTTCAGAGGCACCCTGAACAGGTTTTTCTACCGAAGCAGCTGATACACTAAGTATAGAGTCCACATCCTTTTTGTGGGTATGTTGTCCATCAGCCTGACCTGAAAAGTTGTGGAGGACCTCCTTTGAAGGAGATGGATTTTTATATTCCAGGGGGGTCACCACTTCAAGAAATGTATGGATTGACAATTTAGAGCCTGTGGTGCCCTGCAACACCTGTGAAGGCATTTCCACTTGAAGTGGTGATGTTGCTGACGCAGCTACTCTATGAATGAAGACCTCTCCCCTTTTAAAGGAGAGTTGCCTTTCCAATTCACCCAATTAGGGAGGGAAAACATCCTTACTAAGATCTGGAGATATTAAATCTAGGGGGTCACCACATTTGACAATGTAATGAATGGCTCGTGAGAGTCTGTGATGTCCCCTACTGTCTATGAAGACAGGTTCTAAATTGGATTTACCAAAACAGTACTAGCTACTGAAGTAGCTAAATGAGTTCCCTTCTCTGGTTCAGTTCCCATACCTTTCAGGAGATGGTCAATTTCAGTATTGAGATCACGACGAAAAAGAAACTTCTCAGAAATTGGAGAATCAGGTTCTTGGTTTACAGATGCCTTAGGTTTAAAATTCATTTTACGACGTTTTCGAGAAGGCAGAGCTGTAGGGGATATTTCAATAATTTCCTGATTCGGTAGGGATTCACTCCTATCATCTATATCATGTGTTCTTTTTCTGGTATCAGAAGAGATATGAGGTGTTTGTTGATCTCTGATAGTAGTTAGAACTGGTTGGTCGCCAAGTTCTTTGCCAGCTTCGAAGGCCACTGAGGGCTCAAGTGTGTGCACTGCCGTTTGAGGAACAGAAGTAGATATTGTGACAAATTCATCTTAAAGAAAAGCAGAAAAGTAAAAATCCAGAAGTGTACCTTCTTCATTTGTTCATCAGAAAGGTTTGGGGTGTACACATCCGTGGTCTGAGTCTCTTCCACTAAGTACTCAATAGCTACCTCCTTTGGTGCATTTTCAGAGCTTTGCCTTTGCTGTTCTTTCTCAGGATTTGGTTCTTGTTCATTCTCAGAACCAGCTTCATCCATGCTTTCATCTTCTTTTTCAGTTTCTGGTTCTTCTTCTTGTGATGTTTTTTCTGCTTCCAGAGTCATCTGATGTTTCAGCTTCAGTCTCCTCTTGAGAGGTTACTTCTTCTGAATCTTTGCTTGATGACTCATTAGTTTGAGATACATGTTCTTCTTCTTCCGTAGCTTCCACTTCAGCCTGTCTAAGAAGAGCAAAGTAGTCTCGAATAGAATTAGTCATTGGAGCAGGAGTAAACCTGTTTGGGTAATCATTCTCATGTTGGAGCAACAAGATTGTTTTGAACTGCAGTGAGGGTGATTCTTCCAGAGGACTATTCTAAAACAATTGAAGTTGATCAGTGTTTAGTTTATTGTTCAACACCATTTGCAAAATTCTTGGATATAGACAGAAATTCTCCATTTTTGCTTGGTTCTTTAAAATTTCAATCATGATCAATCTTCCAAAGTTGATTCTGACATTAGAAGCCACTTCATAAGCTATCACCTTGTTAAACTGTGTAATCCCGTGGAAACCTCCTGTCTTTGGTACAAAACCATGAGATAAGATATTGAAAAATAGGTTCCACTCCTTGGGCAGATGATGCTTGTAGATCTTCTTAGGGAGATTATTGTTTTCCCTTGTGCAGTGAAGAATCATGAAGAAGTTGTTTAAGTCTGACTGAGATGGTTCATCTTTAAAATTTCAGTTGGCAAATAAAGAGCTTAATTGATGTCATTTTCTGTTACTCGCACTTTTTGTCACTGAATTTTACAAGTGAAAGCTGATATCCCATCTGAAGATGTGTCTTTAGAAGACCTGTACACCTGTCTTAGAAGATTACAATTTAAAGGCACATTAGTAGTTAGTGCATAACGGACCATAGAACTTTCATTTAAAAACCGGGCCCATTTACCTAACTCACTTGCTTCAGTCCAGTCATCTACTAAAATAGATAAATAATTAGTCTTTTTAATCTCAAAACGACCTTCCATTTAATTAAAGTGAAATGTAATTTTTATGAATTAAAATTACTAATTACAGTCGAATTAATTTAGTAAATTACGAACTAAACCCTAATTTTAAAATTACTTGGATTGACTTGAAAGTAAAATATGATGAACTCCTATTAATTTTAAGCACACAACAAAATTTATTATAATTTTTAATCGATTAAAACTATGTGATTTCTAAGTCAATTTGTTCAAAATATTGAGAAAAAGATGATTTTAAAACCTCAACCAAAATTGATTTGACCACTTCAATTGATAGCTACGACTGTGGGTTCCACGAAACTGGTTTTAGATTTAAAATTAGACAAGAATTGACCAAGATCAGTTTGATTAAAAATTCTAGAACTTAGTTGCGCCTCAAGCTTTTATCACAGTGTGTATCTCGGTATCTATCGCCACGAAATGGAAATGAGCAAAGTACAAGACACATTTATATATAGGCGCAACATACACATCATAAAATTTTCAAAGGCAGTTTATCACGCCTATACAGTACTCATACTGTATATGGCGCCACAAAACCATACGGCGCAACGAAAATTGTTGAACATGTTTTGTTGCGCCTACCCAGTGATAGCACTGTGTCTGGTGCAATCAAATTGCCAGGCGCCACAATATGTATTAGTGCAACACGAACACACAAAATTTTATCTAAGTGTTTCGTTGCGCCTTTACAGTGTAACCACTGCATGGGCGCAACAAAACTCCTAGCGCAACAAAATCACTTGGTGAATTTTATTGTTCCACAAAATTTTGTTACAATAATATATTTATATATATGTGAATAATTCGTAACAAATTAGGAATGAAATAATTATCCACTAATACAAATATATCACAAATTATTAATGATTTATAATAATAACAAGAAATTGATATAATTATAAATATTTATAATTTATGCTACATTTTAATATTAACAATTATGGCCTTTAAAATATTAACAATAACAAGGTCCATAATTATTAAAACTCACAAAATATTCATTAATAATAATAACATTAATTGTTAAAATTATCAAAATAAATAAATTATGCTTTTTTATTATTTTACTTTTATTTTAAATATGAGAACAAATATAAATATTCATCCTTTCTATTTAAAATAATTTCAAATAATATTTAAATATATAAATGCTGAGAATTTATTATTTAAACACAAACACTTAAATATTTTTCTAAGATCAAAATTAAATAAATACCAGATTAACAAAATTAGCAGGCATACACAAGGTATTTATCTAATATATAATCTTAAGAACTGGAAAATATTTTGGTAAATAAATTCAGAAGTCTTAGAAATATTAAAATTAATCAACTAGTGAATTTATAAGCTTCAAATTGCAGTTACTGATTACTTACTAATTAGTTAGTAGAATTTAACATCCCAAGTTCACAAACTAGTCTAGTGAAAGTGATTCCATCCAGTGGTTTAGTGAAGATGTCTGCAATTTGTCGCTCTATAGGTACAAAATGTAACTCTACTGTTCCACTCATGACATGCTCCCTTATGAAATGATACCTGATATCAATGTGCTTGGTCCTTGAGTGTTGAACAGGATTATTTCTGATTGCTATGGCACTTGTGTTGTCACAGAATATTGGAATTTTGCTAAGCAACAATCCATAGTCTTGAAGTTGGTTGCTTATCCACAATATTTGTGTACTGCAGCTTCCAACAACAACATATTCAGCTTCAGGTATTGACATTGCAACTGAGTGCTGCTTCTTGCTATACCAGGACACCAATCTTCTACCAAGGAATTGAAAACTCCCTGATGTACTCATCTGATCAATCGTACAATCTGCATAATCAGAATCTGTATAGCCAACAAGGTCAAAACCTGTATCCTTAGGGTACCAAAATCCAAGATTCGAACTTCTTTTAAGATACCTAAAAATCAGTTTAACATCTATAAGGTGTGATTCTTTAGGGTTAGACTGAAACCTAGCACATAAGCAAGTAGCAAACACAATATCTGGCCTATTTGCAGTTAAGTAAAGTAATGAGCCGATCATACCTCTATAACTTGTGGTGTCTATCCTCTTACCAGGTTCATCATTATCAAGTTTAGTGGCAGTTGACATTGGGGTTTTAGCTGGTGATGCATCTTCAAAACCATACTTTTTCAAAAGATCTCTGATGTACTTGGTCTGGCAAATGAAGATTTCATCTTTCCTTTGGCTTACTTGGAGTCCAAGGAAATAATTCAGTTCCCCCATCAAGCTCATTTCATACCTACTTTGCATTAACTTAGCAAATATACTACACAATTGATCGTTAGTAGAACCAAATATAATGTCATCCACATATGCTTTTACTAATATCATGTCATTTTTATGCATTTTATGAAATAGAGTCTTATCAATGACACCTCTAGTGAAACCATTTTCAAGTAAGAATACAGATAGAGTGTCATACCATGTCCGAGGTGCTTTCTTTAAGCCATAGAGTGCCTTGAAGAGAAAGTACACAAAATCAACAAATTCTGGATCTTCAAACCCTGGGGGTTGTTCCACATACACTTCTTCTTCAAGCTCTCCATTCAGGAATGCACTCTTCACATCCATTTGATATACTTTAAAGTTAGAGTGTGTTGCGAATGCTAGAAACATCCTAATAGCTTCAAGCCTTGCCACTGGTGCATATGTTTCATCATAATCTATTCCTTCTTCTTGGGAATAACCTTTAGCAACCAGTCTGGCTTTGTTCCTCATAACAATGCCATCTTCATCCAGTTTATTTCTGAAAACCCACTTTGAGCCAATAATAGACTTGTTCTTTAGCCTAGGTACCAGCTTTCAGATTTTTGTCTTTCTAATTGATTGAGTTCATCTTGCATAACAATAACCCAATCTGGATCTTCTAGTGCTTCTTCTACTTTCTTTGGCTCTATCTCAGAGAGAAAACCAAAGAATAAACATTCATTCTGTGAAGCAAGTCTTGTTTGAACTCTAGCATCTGGATCTCCTATAAACAACTCAAAGGGGTGATCTTTACTCCACACCCTATGCCTAGGTAGATTTTCTCTAGATGATTCAGCCTGATTATTATTAAAGTACTGGAGTCCTGTTAGTAGATCCTTCATTTGCTCCCCCTGAGGTGCTGCTTGGTTGAGAATGAGATTCTCTGCCACTATTAGTAGTTTCTGTGAATCTTCCACTGTTTCCACTACTAGGGTCAGAATCATCATTGTTGTTATTCTCATTTGGTACTTGATTATCTGTTGCATTTTCAAGTTCTACTTTACCTTCATCTGAGTTCATATTTTCAAACTGCAGAGTTTCAGTGTTATCTATTCCTTGTAAACTTGGGCGCTTGAGATCATCGAAAGTTACATTCATGCTTTCAATGACCTTTTTGTGTTCAATCACATAAACCCTATATGCCTTAAATATGCCTTCACGAACCTTGGATTCAAACTTTCCTAGATGCTCATCATCTTTCAGTACAAAGCACTTTACTCCAAACACATGAAAATATTTCAATGTTGGTTTCTTGTTTGCCATCAACTCGTATGGAGTCTTGTCATGATCTTTATTCACCAAGGTATGGTTCTGAGTATAGCAAGATGTGTTGACTGGTTCAGCCCAAAAGTATAGAGGTAACTTAGCTTCATTCAGCATTGTTCTTTCTGCTTCAACTAGAGTTATATTCTTCCTTTCTACTACTCCATTTTGTTGTGGAGTTCTGGGCGCTGAATATTATCTTGATATCCCTTTCTCAATACAGAAATCATTCAGGGTTACATTCCTGAAGTCTGTTCCATTGTCAGACCTTTTTTTCCTGATAGACAAATCAACTTCTAACTCTATCTTCTTTATGCGATTAATAATTGTTTGAGGGGATTCACCCTTTGAGGCCAGAAATAACACCCACGTGTACTTAGAGTAGTCATCTACAATTACTAATGCATATCTCTTCCTTGACATTGACATGATGTTGACTGGACCAAATAAATCCATATGTAAAAGTTGTAGTGGTTCAGTAATGTCTGATGAGTCTTTGCTTCGGTGAGATGCTTTCTTTGACTTCCCCTTTTCACATGTTTCGCACAAACCTTCTTGATAGAATTCCATCTCAGGTAGACCTCTAACCAGTTCCCTCTTAACTAAAGAGTTCATTTCCTTAAAGTTCAGGTGTGAAAGTTTCTTATGCCATAACCAACTGCCCTCTGTTGAAGCTTTGCTATAAAAACATTGAACTTCACCTTTGCTTGTAGAGAATAAGTCAGCCAGAAAGAGATTCCCCTTTCTCACTCCCTGAAGATCAAGCTTCTCATCTTTCCTGTTTTAGATTGCACATCTTTCCTTTTTGAAAGTGACTTTGTAGCGCTTGTCAGTGAACTGACTGATACTTAAGAGGTTGTATTTTAATCCGTCCATAAGAGAGATATTTTCAATGATAACATTTCTGATTTCCAAATTACCATATCCCGTTGTGAATCCCTTGCTATTATCTCCAAAGGCCACTATCGGGCCTACTTTCTCAATCACATCTGATAGCATGGTTTTATCACCAGTCATATGCCTAAAATAGCAATTGTCGAGAATCCACATGACACGCTTGTTCTTTACTATGCCCTGCAACCACAGATTGATTACTTCTTCTTTGACACCCAAACTTGAATGGGTCCAAGAGACTTAGATAAATAAACAAATGTAGCTGCAGAAATATCCTTGTCCTTGTCTTTCTCATTGACTGGCCATTTCCCTTTGGTTTAACCTTGACAGGTGTGTCTTTAGGCTTAGGGACAAGGGCTTCCTTCCTAGACTTAGGAAGACTAACAGTCTTTGCCCTAACATGCTTTCTATTCATGTTCACATCTATATTAATGCATGTACTAGATGATGAATTTATCAAGTTTATATATGTAGACATGATATTGAAAGCACATGGCATGCATCCTACTTTACCACATGGTTGATGAGGGATAGACATGGCTTGCATGGCAGGCATATTAGGAGGTTCTGTTTTCACCAATTTTATCTTTTTGCATGCATGCGTAAGATGACCAGTAGAATTACAATTGTTACAAACTTTCCTAATATCTTTGGGAGAATAGGCATAATCATTTTTCTTATTAACACCTATCATGCCATTTCTGTTAGCTTTCATTTTTTCATTCTTGTTGCCTAAATCACCTTTAATCTGTTCCTTAAGTTCTACAATGTTTACAAATTTCTTAGGCAACTTCTTTTTATCTTCTTCCTCTTTCTTTTTATCCTCAACAAGGATTTCTTCTTTCATTAAGATATGTTTTTCATCTAAGGGTTGTATGACAAATTTCTTATATAAGGGCTTAGAGACATTTTTTGACACATGTGGAATGTCTTTCTTCACAGGACTTTCCTCAGCAATTGATTCATCATGTCTCTTTCCTGCCTTCTTATCATAGTCAAATCATATTCCAATTTTTTGACATATGACCTGTTTATCTATTGCCTCCTTAACAAGATTAGCAGATTTCTTATAAGCCTGAAGTTTTAACTCTAACTCAGAAATTTTATTCCTGAGCGCAGTTTCTACTTCTTGGTTACATTTTTCTCTGTTCTGTAGATATTCTATCTTCTGTTTAAGATCTTCTAATTTAACACATGCAAGATCTAGTTCTTCATTCTAGTTTCTAGTATTTTATTCTTTAGAACTAGTTTAACATTTTCTTCTTCTGATGCTAGCATGCTTGTGTGTATATTAAACATTTCTACACTTAGATCATCTACAGTTTTCTTGTAATCAGAATTACACATGTCAACTGTGGAAAGAAATGATACCTTCGATGAATGAGGTGATTCCTCTGAAGAGTCTAAGATTAGAGTAACATTTCCATATGTCTCTTTTTCATCGTTGTCTGAATCATCCCAGCTCTTTCCCTCGGCTATGTAAGCTCTGCCCTGATGCTTTTTTACCAGTGCATCATACTTCTGTTTCAATTCATTGTACAACTCCTTTCTTTCTTTTTCTTGCTTAGGCTTCCTGCATTCTGTAGCAAAATGTCCGGGTTCATTGTAGTTGTAGCACTTAAACTTACTGCGGTCTACCATTCCAGTCTTATAACCTCCTTTGCTGAAAGACCCTGAAGATGAACCACCTCGGTTGTTATTTCTGAAGCTAGAACCACTGTAACTGGTGTTACTCTTGTATTTGTACTTAGGGTTCCTTCTAAACTTGAGGTTCTTGAACTTTCTTACCATATAGGCCATTGTCTTGTTTTCCAAATATTCAAGTTCTTCCATTGAGTAGAAGTCATCTTCATCACCTTCTTGAGCATTCTTTGAAAATTCAGTTTCTAGAATCTCTTCTTTCTCAATTACAGATTTTTCTGTGTTGGTCTCTGTGACAACAAAATTTTTTGCTACAAGTGCTGTAATTTTCAATAGAGGTGAATTCTTACTGTCCACTGTTCCTAAACCATGAATGATATGTCTTTGTTCTTACTCCATTTCATGAGTCTTGAGCTTCCCATATAGAATTTCGATAGACATGTCATTTATGTCACTCCTCTCTCTAATAGCATAGATTTTGTGTTCAAGATGCGCTGTCAATGTCAACATAAATTTTCTGTTGATCTCCCTACGTGAGTAGGCCTTCCCATACAGAGACAAGTAATTCAACAATTTATTGCATCTCTCAAAGACTTGAGTTATACTTTCTCCTAGTAGTGCTTTGAAAGCTTCGTACTGGGAGGTAAGAATATCCAGCCTGTTCTCCTTCACTTCTACAGTACCTTCCATTAACATATCAATCGTATCCCACATTTGTTTGGCACTAGTGCAATTTATCACTTGATTCAGCATTGTAGTGTCCAGTGAATCCATTAGGATACGTTGAAGATGATTATCCCACGCTACTCTCTCTCTGTCAGTGTCAGTGTACTCTGAAGGCTCCTTTGGGGTAAATCCTAGATGAATTCGTTCTCCGTCATCTGAGACTGATTCTGGTGTAAGCTTCTGAGGAACATAGGGTCCATTTTCCAAAATTCCCATGTATTGAGAATTAGTTGATTTGATGAAAGTGGACATCTTCTTCTTCCGTAAAATGTATTCATTTTTATCAAAGGCTAGGATTTTATGTTACTAAGTTTTTGGGTACTCATGGTTACGAAGAATTTTAAATCTCAAGAAATAATTAATCTCATAAAAATTAAAATCAATTCGGATAAAAATTAAAATTTGAGAAATAAAGTTTTAATTCGAATTCTTGACGATTGATAGCTTTTTAAAAATTAGTGGATTTAAAATATTTTAAAAATTCGAAATTGAATTTTCTTTAAAAAAAAAGAAATTTCAATATGAATTTTTCTAGATCTAAAAGTACACTTTTTCATAAAACTATTTTTGGATCTTGATTGTTAACTTCAATCAACAAGCTTTGATACCAATTGTTAGGTCCTAAATCATTATAGAAGGGGGGTTGAATACGATGTTGGTAGATTTTCATTTAATTGTAGATTAAGTGTTTGTGTTCTTGATATATAAAAATGGTAGTAATTGAAACACAACGATTCAAGGAAATAAAGATATATTATTAAATCCCGGAAGTGCTACACTTCTAATCAAAAGATTAGCTTCTATGGGTTCAATCAATATTATAACAAGAATACAGTTGGGTATGTTTCATGCAAGGCTTTAATGAAGCTTTCCGTCTGTTTGTCTTGAATGTAGAAGATGAATCTATTACTGTATGTGTTGATTTCACCCATATATATTCTGTAGACTTTTGGAAATCAAAAGAATTGATTTTCTAATAATGTAAGTCCTTTGTTGCGCTAGTACTCTAGAGGCAGTGTGTAGGAACCACGAAGTTCCTTTGTTGCGTCTTACTATTTTCGTTGTGCCAAGGAGGTTTTGTTACGCCTACACTTTTGTGATAAAGAGTAGGCTCCATAAACCACTTGGTTGAGGATTCCTTGTGCCCGACTAGTTTATTGCGCCTACACTCTAGTTGTAGTGTGTAGGCACCACGAAATGTCCATTTGCATTTGGTTATGCCTTGGCTTGAGTTTTGTTGCGCCTACACTCTACATCTCTAGTGTAGGCGCCACAAAGCACATACTATACTTGAGAACTATTTCTTGTTGTAATATTCTTGTTGTAATATTAAACAAGATACCCAACTGTATTCTTGTTGTAATATTGATTGAACCAATAGAAGCTAATCTTCTGATTAGAAGTGTAGCACCTTAGGAATTTAATAATATATCTTTATTTCCCCGAATCGTTGTGTTTCAATTACTACCATTTTTATATCTCAAGGACTCAAACACTTAATCCGCAATTAAACAAAAATCTACCAACATCATATTCAACCCCCATTCTATGATGATTTAGAACCTGACATAGGAGATGTTGGCCTGTGCAGCAATGACTGAATCAACCTTTATGGTTAAAACAGAGACTTTTGTTTGGAGTGTGGCTTGATTGGAAGTGATATCAGCAATAACATCTTTGAAAGTGAGTTCTTTGGATATTTGATGGGAAAGAATTCTGTCAAATTGAGTTTTGAGCAGAGAAGTAGTATTATCAACACCAGTAAGTTTTTTTTTGAATTTGAGAGATGTCCTTGACCACACTAACGAATTGTGCATGACATTCTCTGTCTCAGCCTGAATATCTGCTTTTATAGCTTTGTCTTCTTCAATGAAGGAGGCATCAACATCTTCATTAGGATAATGACCATGTTCTTGTAAAAAGGACTTCTTTTGAAAAGCCTTAAGTCTCTCAGACTGGTGGATGGCCAAGATACACTCAAAAGTATCTTTATCATCAATGCCTTTGAGTCTTGCTGATTCCCAAGATTGAGGAAAAAACTGCATAAGGGACTATAGACCCTGACTCCTCCTTAAAGTGATCAGATCCTGTATACTCTGAAAGCCTAGCCTGGATAGGCATAATAAGTATTGGTGCATCTGACTTCAATTTTGCAGTCTCAAGTTGAATGTTAGGTATAGCCACCAAAGCCTCCATGACTCTCTCTACTCTCCTTGCTAGAGAATCCATTAAATGTTGTTGTGGTCTCTGTGTGAATGACTTCTGAGCAACTAGAGCCTCCTCCTTCTTGCCCATCTTCAATATCAAGAAAAATGAATTTTCATCGGTCCCCTTCTTCAACTCATTGGGCTAACTTTTGAGAAATTCTTGAACCTAACAAGTAAAGCTAGGTTCAGAATACCCTAGTTTCTCATTCTCACAATGGGGTTGGACACATACTTTCTCAATCTCACTCAGGCTCTCTACAGCCTTTGCTACATCTCTTTTTGCCGGACCAGTGCCAACCTCTCATTTATTTTTTCACTCAGTTTGGAGGGTGCACTCAAAGATCCTACAGAAGAGGGTGTGAGAGAAGTAAGAGATGCTTCAATACCTGAACCACCTTGATGGAGGGGAACCCCTTCAATTGTCTGAAGGCTAGGGATTTTCACCAAGGGTTGAGCAGCAACAGACTCTGAACCCTTACTAGTTTCTTCTTTCTTTCCATAGTCTATTGGCTCCAGTATTCATGTTTCAGGGTCTACTCTACACTCTGACTACTTCAGTATGACTTCATTAGAAGCCAGAGTATGAGTGTCACCATCTTTGACTGTTAGTGCATGAGACTCCCCCTCAAGGTGGATAGACTCTGATAGAATAGATTGTGGAATTTCTTCATGAGCATCCATCAGAGTCTGTCCTCTCATATAACTGGGGTTCTCATCAGTATATTGTTGAGTTGCCAAGGAGGGCCTAACAGCATGTTCCTCTGCCCCACTATCACCCAACCTCTAACTAGGTGGTTCTTGTATGGGTGAGGCAGACTGAGCATCTTTCTCACTAGTCACCACTGGTGCACTAGTCCCATCCTCCAACTTCCATTCAGCACTTGCTACCTCCTGTGGTTCCATCATACTTAATGCATCCAAGTTGTTATTGAGAAAGGTCCTGACATGGATTGCAATCATGGCCTGGACATAAGTCATGTGAAAGGAATCCTGGAGTTCCTTTACAATTTTCTGATAATAAGAGCCCTTGATTTGATCCAATCTACTCTGATAGGTTGGATATATATATTTATTGGCCACCTTTGTAACGCCCCTAAATCCGGGGTCAGGGATTTGAGTCGCCACGTCATCATCCAATCATTTACAACCTGCAATAACTCAATAATCCAATGTAATCATATCGTAGATCCCTCTCTCTCACATACACATAAGTTATAGTCTTAGAAACGATATACAACAAGTATCATTAGTTATTA
The DNA here is from genome assembly GCA_008931105.1 of Oenanthe javanica. Lineage (NCBI taxonomy): Eukaryota > Viridiplantae > Streptophyta > Magnoliopsida > Apiales > Apiaceae > Oenanthe > Oenanthe javanica. The sequence goes on from QRFB01001401.1 coordinate 61,073, forward strand.
CAAACCAAATGTACTTATCCAGGATCTCATACTATCAATGCTAACCTCTTCACGAAGTAACATTAATAACTAGCTCAATACTGAAATTTATCCAACTTACTTTCGTAGAATATCGTTGAACTGAACCATATCAAAGGTGAATCTTCTACTTTCCTCTCTCTCTAGGCATGAAGCCAATCGAACATGTTATCACTTTCTCTGAAAAATATAATATAAGCAAGAATGAGCGAAAGAATGCTCAGCAAGTTATTCACCCAATTAGCTATGTGACTCCCATTCAAGAATATGATAATCACCACTATCTCAATATTATAATAATAAGGTTTAACAGTATATGGTAAGCATAATAAAGTATCTTTCAATGATACACATGATCAGAGTTTTTCTGTTAAAAACATTTTTACTCAACATAAAGTTTAGAAAATATCATATGAACAATTTGGTTCGCTATATAACATAAGACACTATCAAATATAATGTTACCACGCTTTCATATCTCTTCTAAAACTTTTTAATATAAAACTCAATGAACTTATTCCGTTCATAGTTTTGAAATAATCTTTTCATAACTTAGCAAAATAGCTTCAACTATAGTTTTGCTAAACTCCCCTAGTATACGGGGTACACCATTCAAGATACAACAATCATAGTTGCTTATCTTTGAGAAAATTAACTCACTTTGAACCATACCATTTATANTTAACTCACTTTAAACCATACCATTTATAAGGTCTAAAATCCCATAAAATATATTTAAAGATCCTGTTGTGTTGTGATATATAAAGAAAACAAGAGTGAGCTATATAGCCCCACTATAATCATAACTTCTATAATATACTTTCTGATAAACATTTCAAAAGTTTGTAAGCTTTTCATACATCAGTTACCTTCTGAAGTTTTCATATAACTATTCGTTAAATCATACGAATAAAAAGATGACATTTTAAATTGTTAAAAACCTTTTTCTCATCAGATCCCATATGAATTTTTCCTTTCTTTTCGTCAAAACATTTCAACATTTCATTCGCTAATCAACACCATCGGTAACTCAGCTCATAGGCTTTCATTACGGTGTGAAGCACAATTCCAATTGGAAGAAGGGACTNAGGCTTTCATTATGGTGTGAAGCACAATTCCAATTGGAAGAAGGGACTGTAACTAGAACATCAACACACCCGCTACCACACATCCACGATGATCAGTCGTAGCACGTGGCAACCTTCATCAGCAACCTATGGAAGCCTTCCGTTTCTCTACATGTAGAAGGGGGAGCCCCGGTACTCGCTACCGTTAATGGGTAATCACCCTAGACCGCATACGGGTCAAAGTGCTGGACCGTGCGTCACTCGGCCTCTTACGCTATCTCCAAGTCCGCTGAATCAATCTATAAGTCTGGAACTGGAACATTAATC